>JAODAL010081608.1:0-11851 GCA_025379985.1 Phyllomedusa bahiana | reverse complement strand
CAGTTTTGCCCTCTTAAGGGCCGGGGAATTTTATAGTGAAGGATTCTAAGAGCGGGGCAGTATCTGCGTGTCATACTAAAACAAAAACATTGACAAAGACCAAACCAAGCTCCCTTTGCAAATTTAAGCATGGTACAATGTTCTACAGCACCCTGCAGGCTCTGTGCATCCTGGAAATAGCTGCTTTTTAACGCAATTCGTGCTGAAGTAATTCGGAACGAAACAAATTTTGTCAGAAATTTCGTCGAAGTGACCGAATCGAATTTTTGAGAAATTCGCCCATCTCTAATGATGATGATGATGATGACGACTTTGCAGATCCAACGTGGTCGTTTCAGTAGAATTTGCTTGCGAGCGCTTCATCACTGGACAAGGAGGAAGACGACGGGGTAGTGTCAGTACGGGTCCCGCCTCAAAAAGGGAGAGGGCGGTCGCACAAGTCCGCTGAGATTATTTCGCCAGCCATGATCACCAGAAGCACCGCTCCTCGCTTATCGCCATTGAAAAAGTCCAAGACCTCTCAAGCCTGGGCCTTTTTTGATCAAGTCTCTGATTCCCCCAGTGATGTCATATGCCACCTTTGCCGTAAATGCATCAGTAGAGGGAAGAATCTTAGGTGATTAACCACCAACAACATGCAGCGAATGTATGAGTTGAAATGGAGGGAAAACCTGGCGAAAAAAGGCCACACCGGTCGGGCTTTCAATCACTGTCACATCCTTTGTCTCCAACTCCTCCTCTTCCGCACTTCCAAGTCCAAGCGTTCCTCAGCTGCCCATGTCTCTTAGCGTCATGATCAAGGATCATCCTCCGCTTCAGCATCCAATTTCTCCCGAGTACCACCAGCACCACCAGAGACACAGCCTACCCTTCTCCTTCCACCAGTTTGACCTGCACGCCGTACAGCGGCCAGTCTAGCAGCCAGCCTTCTGTCTACCAGGTTTGGGAGCAGAAGAAACACTATAACCCTAACCATCCCAACGCCAACAGCCATGTCGGCATTGTCAGGCTTTGTGCCTTGGACAGGTGGCCTGTCCGTCTGGTGGACACAGATGGTTTCCGCCCCGTCATGGCCCTTGCCTGCGCCGCATCCCAGATGCCGAGCAGGCATTTATTTTCCAATGAGGCCTTCCCTGCCCTGGCCAGCCACGTGTCATCTAAAATCTGCATCTGTTGTCTGCATCTGTGTCCGGCAAAGTCCATCTGACCACCGATACATGGACTAGTAAGCACTGATATGGCTGCTATATCTCTGTGACAGCTCTCTGGGTGAGCTGGGTGGATGTCTCTGGTGGTGACAGTGGCTCTCAGGCTCGGCGCAGGCTCTTCAAAACCGCAGGTATGGTGCAGGGTTCTTTCCCACAAGGTCCACTGGTAGCATCACGTGCCCCGAGAAACCAGGCCATGTTGAAATTAATCTGTCTTGGAGACCATCAACACACAGGTCAGGAGCTGTGGACGGCTCTTCGCAACGAGACCGAGTGCTGGCTCGGTGCCAAGAACCTTGTGCCAGGCAAGGTGGTGTGCGATAACGGTCGAAATCTCCTGGCCACCCATAAGATCGGTAGGCTGGAGCACATCCCTTGCCTGGCACACGTCATGAACCTTGTCGTCCAGAAATTTCTAAAGCGCTACATGGGTCTGGACTGCCTGCTGAGGAGGCTCGAGGTCTGAGCTCACACTTCCGCCGTTCGCACCCTGCTTCGTCCTGGCTGGCTGTGTTACAGCGTCATCTCGGCCTGCCCGTCAACCGTCTCATTGTTGATGCGGCAACACTCTGTAATTCCACCCTCCACATGCTTCAGCGATAGTGGCAGCAGCGCAATGCCATTGGCCTGACAAGCAGCGGTGCGGACCTCGGGGTGTTGAGCCACTGAGGGTGGAGTCAGGTGAAAGAGCTCTGCACCATCCTTGCGAGTTTTCAAAAAGCCACCAAAATGGTCAATGCGGACAATGCTCTTTTCAGCATGAGAATTGTGGTGATCTTATTTCTGGAACAAGTGTTGGATACTCTGAAACAGCAGATCCCACCAGCGACGGAGTACGAGACTGACACAGAGCCTTTCTCTCCGTCGAATCCAGAAGGCCCGACAGTTTTACAACTTTATCGGTCTTCATTAGGCGGTCGTTCGGGGTCCAGGGCTGGTGCAAGGCGGCGTCTCAGCTCTCAGGGTACAGCATCTGAGGCAAGTCAGAGCTGTGTTGAAACTGAGGCGGAGGAAGTGGAGGAGGATGAGGTATTCCTAGACACCGATGTTACCGATGTCCCTGTCTTGGAAAGAGGTTGGCACGGATTTGAGGTGAAGGGGTAAGATGAGGAAAATGAGTTTGCTAGAGGCCTTCGACCCAGAGGCTTTGGAAATCAAGCCATCTCTCACATGAGTGCTTGAATACTCCATTTCCTCCAACATGATCCTCGCATTAAGGCCATCAAAATGAACAACAGTTACTGGGTGGCCACCCTCCTGGATCCCCGGTACAAAACAAAACTCAGCACTTTCCTTCCAACCACTCAAATAGAGAGTAAAATGCAGGAATTGGAGACTGTGCTGATTGATCAACTGGAGACATCTGTTGCGTCTGCTTCACGTTCTTCAAATGTAATGTGGAACAACGTCAGCAACGTGACAGCAGTAGAGCGCCAAGTAGCTGTAGCGGCAGCAGCAGCAGCAAGCAAGGTGGCAAAAGCCTAATGGGTGACCTCCCATTAAGGTAATCCTTATTTACCACCTCACCAACATATGTAATGCAGGGCACACATACGAAACAGAGAGACCGGCTTAAGATCATGGTGCATGACTATCTGCGTCTCAACACCGATGTTTTTTGGATATGTTCTGGACCAAATCGACTTCTGGGTATCCACAATGGATGAATGTCCCGAGCTCGCTCGCCACGTCATAGAGGTGTTGTGCTACCCAGCAGCCAGTGTCATATCTGAGCGTACCTTCAGCACAGCTGGAGGAGTCATTACAGACAAACCCATCCGGCTTTCCACTGATAATGTGGATCGTTTGACTTTCATCGAGATGAATCAGGCGTGGATCACTGATGATGTTGTGGCCCCAATTGCCAAGGTCACCGATTATTGCCCGTTTACTTCACTTTCCTCTTCAAACAGAAATGGTCCTCTTGAAAAACATTTTTTTAAATGATCATTTCTTACTGTAATTTTTATTCTCAGTTCCCAAAAGGTAATTTTGCTGGTTTTGCGGTGAGAAGACTATAAAAGACACCAATTGTACACTGTTTCATGAAAAAAACGTATTCCATTTACTCACTTCATCTTTAAGTTTTCACACAGTCAGTGGTTTTGGGGTCATGGTGCTGTGAGAGACAGCTATAATCAAGATCCTTTGGAACAAAATTGTGGCTTCTAAGTGGCATTTCTCCCTCACAATTTTTAACAGTGGCTGAGAAGTCATTTTTATACTTTTTTGGTCTGCTGCTGTGAATACAGCTATTCAGGTCTTTTAAAAATGTGGTTTTAAAGACATTTGTTCTTCACAATTGTCAACAGTGGCCAAATTGTCATGTTTTGAATTTTTGGGTGCATGTTGCTTTGAAATACAGCTATACTACAGGTCCTATTATAAAAAGTGTGGTTTCTAACAGACATTTGTTCTTCACAATTGTCAAGAGTGGCCAAAGGGTCATGTTTTGAATTTTGGAGGCATGATGCTGTGAAATTCAGCTATACTACAGGTCCTATTATAAAAAATGTGGTTTCTAACAGTCATTTGTTCTTCACAATTGTCAACAGTGGTCAAAGGGTCAAAGGTCTTAGCTCACACTTCCGCTTCCGCACTCTGCTTCAGCATGACTGTTTTCGTTGCTGCATCATAAGGGAATTTTTGCCATGTTAATAGATGACGGACACCAGCCCTGGCTCTCATCGCACCCACTGTAACTCAGGTCCTGCTAGCTGAACCTGCGTGTTAATAGATGACAAACACCAGCCCTGGCTTTCACCGTACCCACTTTAACTCCGGCCCTGCTAGCTGAATCTGCGTGATCCACGTTTACAGCCTCACCAGCCTTGATCAGTTATTTCCTTCAACCCACTTGACAGTAGAAAGCAGGATTTTCAGACAGGCCTCTTTGACCTACTGGGTACATCTGTTTCGTTTGCTTCACATTCTACTGTCACGGTGGAACAATGTCACCAGTAGAATGGCAAGTAGCTCTAGCTGCAGCAATATTGGAAAACTAGTTGTTTTCAATATAGTTAATTTCTTTCTGATATGCTGATGGTCCCTATGGGCACCTGTGCAGGTGTTTGGGTCATGCTGCATTACAAGATATGGATAGTCACTGTCCATTTCACTAAAATACTGCTTCAAAGACTACTTTCTTCCAGCACTTTTTAATCTGTGGGTCATGCAGGTTTGAGGGTCATGCTGTGGTAAAGGACTAGGTATAGTCAATGTCCAGTTTTACTAAAATGGTGGTTCAAATACTACTTTCTTCCGGCATTTTTTAATCTGTGGGTCATGCAGGTTTGTGGGTCATGCTGCGGTCCAGGACATGCATAATCAATGTCCAGTTTAACTAAAATGGTGATTCAAATACTACTTTCTTCCGGCACTTTTTAATCTGTGGGTCATGCAGGTTGTGGGTCATGCTGTGGTACAGGACAGGTATAGTCAATGTCAAGTTTAACTAAAATGGTGGTTCAAATACTACTTTCTTCCGGAACTTTTTAATCTGTGGGTCATGCAGGTTTGAGGGTCATGCTGCGGTCCAGGACAGGGATAGTCAATGTTCAGTTCAACTAAAATGGTGGTTCAAAGACACCTATTTCAGGCACTGTTTAATCTATGGGTCATGCTGAGTTAAGGGTCATGCTGCGGTCCAGGACAGGGAAAGTCGATGTCCAGTTCAACTAAAATGGTGGTTCAAAGGCTCCTTTTTCAGGCACTTTTTAATCTGTGGGTCATGCAGATTTAAGGGTCATCCAGGACAGGGATAGTCAATGTCCAGTTCAACTAAAATGATGGTTCAAATAATACTGCCTTCTGGGACTTTTTAATTTTTGGGTCATGCAGGTTTAAAGGTCATGCTGTGGTTCAGGACAGGGATAGTGAATAGTCTGTGACTTTTTTTCTGTGACTTTTATAACCTAATTGTCTTGCCTAAGATGTAGCACGTATCCAGTTTACTGTTGTGGATTTTAATTTCAGCTTCTCCTCCCCTGTTTTGGCGTAAGAATGAAGCTGTTGTTTCTCTCCCATAGACCTTAATGGTCATCGGTGATAATCTGTTTTCGACTATCGACTATCGGCATGAGAATATCGACTCGATAACGATAATTGACACAATCGCTCATCACCTATGATTTCACCTGCGTAAATTTAAGTGCCTTGTCAATTCCTGAGGCATTTACGTGAGTAAAATCCCTATAGAAACAATCATGAAGTGTATTTTCAGCACATAAATGCCTCAAAATAAGCTACACACTTTTAAAAAAAAAAAAATACACTTCAAAATATGCCAAACTCAGGCATGTTTTGAAGCGTATTTTGAAGCGTAGATGAACACTTCAAGATTTCGTATTGTGAATTGTATAATGTTGTACCGTGTTAGCCATAAAAATTAGTAGAAGAGTGAAGAAATCAGGCGATACCTTTTTGAGGCTAACTGAGTATATTTGATGGTAAGCTTTCGAGAGCAATAGCTCCCTTCTTCAGACATGATGTTATGCAAGAAACTGAAAACTCACAGACATTTTATATAGAAAAGACATGAATCTTCATAGAAACTGAGAATCTTTAAAAATAACAAAATGCAATATAGGTAGAGAAGCTATTTACAATAAGTCAAGAAAAAAATAGTCTGGAAACTTGTGAGGCATGAATTGTACAGCTTTCAGACCAGTTTTTTTAGGGGTTTTTTGCTGAAAAAAACAGACACAAGGCCATACTCACAGCTCCATGAATGGACAAACAAAACTATTCTCAGTAGAAGGCAATATAAATCACAGTGCTAAATGGGAGAAATTTAACAGGTGCAACTCATCAATGAAACATTGCTCCCACACCTATCCATGAAGGGGGCAATCTCCACTGCATGGTAATGTGGCTCTTCTAGTGCAAACAGTGATAGACTTAGTATAATATATTTCTTGCATTTATTTATCCAAACCAATGTCCATAAACTGTGAGACACACAATAAATATAATGTAAAAATCTTAGGCATAAAGTGCTATGGTATACTTATGTTTTAGTCTGGTATATAGCTTCCATGGATTCATTAGAAAGTCCAATACAGATAGCAGGGAGTCGCCTAATATCGGGCGAGATGCACCCGAAGGAATAATCCTTGAGAAAGATACTAACCACTGCATTTTGGGAACACTCTAGAAACCCAGGGAAACATGTATGTAAACTTTTTAGGTATAAGACTTTATTTTTTGCTCATAGTAACTAGTCAGAGCTCCGTTTTCATTTCATACAGTGCTCTAAAAAAATGAAAGAGGAGCTCTGATTGTTTGCTATGGACAATAAAAAAGACCTAGACAGTTTTCATATATGTGGCCCCTAATGTTCTGAAGATGCTTTGACCCATTCATAGGTCAATTTGCGTCTTTCCATTTTTCCTTGGTGCCTGATATAATTTGCCAAGATAATCATCGTTATTCACAGTTGTTTTCTGTAACAACATGTAATCACACTAGGTGTACCCCCAAGCGTTAACTGCCTAAGACCTGGACATATGCATACGTCCACGTTTGTGAAGGGGTTAATATACACATCTAAGTTATATTATAATGGTTAACACCTTTCTGCCTCATACTATACTATTTGATAGTCTAGTTCTACAGTGGAATAAAATAAAAGGAAATAAGTTTGAAAATATAATAGTAAAAAAAAAAAAAGCACCTGTCTCCCCATTAAAACTATTTATTTAGTAAATAAAAATTAGATAACCAGTATTTCTGCGTTCAAAATGGCCAGAGCTATAAAATTATTAACCTGTACAGTGAATAATGCAAAGAAAATAAATAAAAATCCATGCCAGGATTTCTATTTTTTTCATTGTGCCTCACAAAAAATTAATAAAAGTGAGTACCCCAATATAGTATCGATAAAAATAAAATATTATCCTACAAAAAAAACTGATAAAAGTGATAGCTCTTTCAACATAGTGACCAAAAAACTTAGGGCCATGTGTATGAAAACTGTCTAGGTTGTAAGACTTTGTTGACCATAGCAACCAATCAGAGCTCCACTATCATTTCATATAGTGCATTGGAAAAATGAAAGGGGGGCTCGGATTGGTTGCTATGGACAACAAAGAAAGTCTTACACCTACAGCAGAAAGTTTTTATTCATGAGACACTTTTATTTTTTTATATTTATGTATCTGTGTCGTTTTAAAGTATTAAAATATAAAAACTGGGTAAATTTAGAATTACCCTAATCTTACCAACCTGCTGAATAAAGTTGGATATAGTAAAATGGATTAAAAAGTGATTCAGAAGTCATGTGTACCCCAAATCTTTTACCAATAAAAGCTTAAACCTGTCCTCCGAAACAATCTTTCATACAACTCCCTCAACAGAAAAAAAATAGAATGCTATGTTATAATTAGGTTAAGTCTCTCAGAATATGGAGACACAAACACAATTAAGTTAAAACTGCAGGATGAACTCTGTCAAAAAACTTGTATGAAAACTGTCTATGTCTAAAATTCACTTTGTTGCCCATAGCAACCAATCAGAGCAACCCTTTCATTTCATATAGTGCTTTGGAAAAATGAGAGGGGCACTCTGATTGGATGCACTGGACAACAAAGTGAGTTTAGACCTAAATAGTTTTCATTTCTAGGCTTACTTTGACCTCTTTGTGTATATTCTCATCACATTTGATGTTGTTTAAACTTGTAGAAAAGACCCTTTCAGTGTCCGTAAACATTAAAAATATGGGGTTGTCTATCATGTTGCTTAATTCCTGAAGAACTTGGGGGTGAACACTCTCCGGATTTTATGATTGTGTATTTAAGGGTACCAGCACAGCACGTACTGGCCACTAGTCCCAGTTGCCAATTGTAGCATCTAAATTATTAAAAAATGTGGTTTCAGTCTGTTGCAGACCCTAATCTCCTCGCCCTCTACATGATCATAGGGTGTAATTTGGTTTTCATGGCAGCGCCTTATTAAGGCTAAATGTAGGCAACAGCCAGCTCACCACTTCAACAAGGGTCCGCATGGAAGAACACTCCAAATAGTGTCGGTGTATCACAGCAAAAAATAGAAGGATAGACTCCAGCACTCTTCTTCATAAAATCATATATTTATTAAATCCAAGATAAAAGAGTGGAAAAATACATAGTCAGGACAGGGTTAAATAATGATGTGTTTCAAACTTGTTAGTTCTTCCTCATTGCGTATAATATATTTTGCATGTCCTGTCTTATCACAAAACATGTTAAGAAGCATTCTGCATACTTTATTTGTGTTGTAGATTGTGTCACGTGTATTTAAACTCCCACTCTCCATCCTTCGCCAAACACAACAGAGACAAGCATTTGTAGGAGCCAATCCTGCAAGGCATATGTAGCGACAAACGAATCACTCATCCGTACGGTAGAAATGTTTGTAAGATCATGTGAGAGCAACAAAGGAAACTAACTAAATCATCTGGAAAGGCATGTCGGCGCATGGCCCAGTGATAAGTGGCGCCATCACCATGGGAGCCAAGGTAAACATCTAGTTTGGTAAAATAAAATGGAGCAAAGGAGAAATAAGTTTGAGAATGTGGTGGAAAGAAAAAAATAGTTCCCTTGCCAAAAAAGGCAAAATAATCTCAGAGGTGGAAGACACCGTGTAGAGAACACAACTAGCAGTACAGAAATACAAAATAGTTATAAAAAGCAAAACAAAAACAGTGAAAAGCCATTGGGCACTAGATATATTGCTGTTTTCAATAATGAACCACAATTTCCCTTCTCAGTCCATCACGAGACAAAGTATTTAATGTCATGGCATCTCTATCTAATAGAAGTGCTTTAATGTTACATCTTCATTGTGATGTTTGCATTTTTTCAATTGCAAACTATTGAAATGACTCTACTTTTAAATTATGACTTTCAAGACAGAGTCTGACAACATTAGATATGTTGCAATTGCCAGGATTAATAACATAAGATGTTAAAAAAATGGTTCTTTAGTTTGCATTTAGTGCATCCTATATATTATTATGATTTATTTTAAAGCGCCATTGATTCCAGGGCCCTTTAAACAATAAGTGGGGTTTACATAAAAAAACATATGTCAAACATTACAATAAAAAATGATGAATGACAAGGCGGGGGAGAGGGGAAGAGGACCCTACCCGCGAGGACTTACAATCTACAAGATTACATGTTGTGCGTAAGATCATATACACAACATATGTACTGTTATAATTCATATAGTGACATATCATATATGATTTCTGATTGGTAATAATAGTTAGAGTGGAACATACAAAATCACAAATTTTGCATGGAAAATGTCCACATTTGTTTTAAGCCATTTTTTCATATAACTCTTAAAAAAAATAATTGGGAAAAAAAAATTTTTTCCGATATAAAGGTTTTTGGGTGACTTTTTTTTGGGAGCCATCACAAAAGCTCTTCTAATAGAATCTAAATTAGTTTTGGCGATTTTTATCGACTAAGTTAAATCGGCGGGGTTTTTATGGTGATCGAAATTCCAACATGCGATAATTAAGGTTAAAATCTGGCATCTCTATTAAGATCGCGCCTTTTTCGGCGCTTCCTGTAATTTTTTCGGGCCCCAAACAGATTAGTATGGAATATCTTTATTAACAGTTTTTTCTATGAAATATTTCCTGGGTATTGGGGACCTGAACTTATATTGGATCACACATTTCTATAAATGCAGGGCTCTTGTTACTGCAAAAAACTCCACTTTATTATCATATACATTTCAGATAGGTTTCATTTTCAATTTTTAAACCCCTTACACCTGTGACTGTTATATATCCACCTTGCATTAAATTAAAATACACATTCTTGTAGTCAGCACAGGTTTTTTGTTTTCAAAAATACCGTGTATCGTACAAAACATCACAGTTCGTGTTTTTTTTTACTTTTGCGCACCCAGCATTGTTTTGACCAGCATCCACGAAATCTAAAACAGCAAACTATATTCACCCCCAGTGAATTTAAAGGTGCAAAAAAACTGTTAATTATACCAAACAAACATTACGGTTTTTTTTACTTTTGCCACCCAGCATTTTTCATTGATGCAGCACTACGTAAATCTTAAAAAAGCAATTCTATATTTACCACAGGGGAATTGAAAGGGCAAAAAAAACTTTTTTATACCAAAACATAACATTAAAGTTTTTTTTTGACTTTTTTCGCACCCAATTGTTCATTGACGCAGCATCTACGTAAATCTTAAACAGCAATTCTATAAATTTACCACAGGTGAAAATTTAAAGGTTGCAAAAAATACCATTTTTTATATCAAAACAAAACATTACGTGTTTTTTAAAATTTTGCACCCCCAGAAATTTTTCATTGCCGCATCTACGAAATCTTAAAACAGCAATTCAATTTTCCCACCACAGGGGGAATTGAAAGGTGAAAAAAAATTATCTTTTTATTATACCAAAACAAAAAACATTTTACGTTTTTTTTGCTTTTGCGCCCCAAACCATGTTCATTGACGCAGCAGTACAAAAACCCTTAAAAACAGAAATTTCAATATTCACCACGGGTTAAATTTTAAAAGGGTGAAAAAAATTTACCGTTTTTTAATCAAAACATAACAGTTTTAATGTTTTTTTGACTTTTGCGCAACCAGAAATTGTTATATTACGCACATCTATGTAGATCTTAAAACACAATTCTATATTCCCCACGGGAAAAATTTGAAAGGTGAAAAAAAAACCTTTTAAATTATATCAAAACATAACAGTTACTTTTTTTTTTGATTTTTTGCCACCCAGCATTTTCATTGACGAAGCTCTACGTAAATTTTAAAAAACAGAAATTCTAAAATTCCCCAACGGGTGAATTGAAAGGGAAAAAAATACCGTTTTTTTATATAAAAACATAACATTACGTTTTTTTTTTTGATTTTTTGCAACACCCAGCTTGTTCATTGACGCAGCATCTCCCGTAAATCTTAAAACAGAAATTTCTTTTATTCCCCAAACAGGTGAATTGAAAGGGGGAAAAAAATATCGTTTTAAAACCAAAACAAAACCCATTTTTTTACGTTTTTTTTGGCTTTTGCCCCACCCAGCATTGTTCATTAAACGCAGCATCTATGTAAATCTTAAAACAGCAATTCTATATTAAACCACAGGTGAATTGAAAGGTGAAAAAAATACCTTTTATTAAACCAAAACTAACAGTTACGTTTTTTTTGACTTTTCCCGCACCCACATTGTTAAATTGACGCACCCATTTTACGTAAATCTTAAACGAAATTCCCAATATTCACCCCCGGGAATTTTGGAAAGGTGCAAAAAAAAACCGTTTTTTTATATCAAAACAATAACAGTTACGTTTTTTTTATTTTTGCCACCCAGAAATTTTTCCCCATTGCGCAGGCACCCTCCCGTAAATCCTAAAACAGCAATTTATATTCACCACAGGTGAATTAAAAGGGTGCAAAAAAAACCGTTTATTATAGCAAAACATAACAATAGGGTTTTTTTTTGGGGACTTTTGCCCAGTCCAGTTTTTGTTGATAGACCCCTTGAATTAAATTTAAAACCAAAATTTTTTTGTTTTGATTAGGGGGGTTTTCCCTTTTTTTAAAATTTAAAAAATTTTCCCCAAAACTTTTCCCAACCTTCTCAATTTTTATATTTCTGAACATGGAGC
>JAODAL010081607.1:0-11851 GCA_025379985.1 Phyllomedusa bahiana | reverse complement strand
ACTGAAGTTACTTTTGTGTTATGCTTTCATACTTGCTGCATTTCCCATGCCTACTAATATGTGCACTGTTTCTTGCTAATTTAAAGGGCCAGAGGATGCCAATAATCTTATCCCCCATTTATGGCAGCACTCCCCTATTTAAGGGGACACTCTCTACATGCCCATTGCCTGATCTTTACGTGTGGTAAACTTAGTTGCTATGTAAATTCCTTTTACTGTATCCCATTGTCTGAACTCTGTCTTATACCCTTGACTTGACTTACTGTGCCTATTGCCTGCTTCTCCTGTACCACATCCAGCTATTGCCATGGAAAACTGCATTGGGTGTAGCAACCTGGGAGTATGCTGGAGTAGAAGACCTCATGGTTTTTGCCCACGCTCCTCAGCACATCCTATCAAATCTCAAAGAAATTTTACCACTAATCTTCGGGAATCCTTTGCAAACATGAAAAATCATTCACATACTGGTCAGATTCTAATTAAATTCTAATTTTGTTCTTTTTTCTCGCTTTTTGTCATGGTTTTCAGATTTCTGGCTCCTAATTCAGTTAAATAGCCCCTGTCATTAAGAACATATCTAGGTATTTCAAAACCTTATTTTTTGAAATCTATTGCCGTTTTGTATTTTCTACTGAGGTCTATGGCGATGACTTACAGTCGGATTTTTATGGATTCTAAACACTGAATCTGCTTAAAAATCCAACTGTAAACCAGTGCTGTGTAGACGCAGCCTATGAGTCTTGCTTGTAAAAAAGAAATATGATCTCTTTCAAAGACATACACCTATCAACCATAAAATTAGCATCCCTGGAGTGAATAATATTGATTATCGCCTTTAAAAAAAAAAGGGGGAATTTACAATTTGGGCCCGAAACCAAACAAGACTCCCAAGGCTCATGGGGTGGGGAAAAAAATTTGTCAGTTTAAGTTGAGTTTGGAAGCAGGAAATATAAACTGGAGGGAGGGGCGAGTGGTCCATACCATAAGGCTTAGCTTTTAATTTAGGAAAAATATTATCGGACAGTACTATATATTGGAATATATATATTTTATATCATTTCACATCTTAAAGGGGTTTTACAACAGAGACATTAAGAAGTTTGAGCAGTAAGCCCAGATGAAAGGGTTTTACCATAAAGGCATTTCATGCCCAGCTTTTTCTGCTAAAATAAAAACGGTACAGAATAATAATGATGAATGGTGAAAATGTTTACTTAATTTGCAAGCTTCCCACAACAATTTAAACTTGTCGTATAACCCCTTTAGGCCTTATTAATAAGTGAACCTTAATTCATATTTCATACATTTTCATACTAAATATCAAGTGCAGGATATTTAGTAGCTAGTCCTTTTTACTCCCTAAGGTGTTGAAGTCTGAACAGGCTCCCAAGAAGGTAACGTTTTTAGTGTTGAGGAACCTCACTTGCTGTGCTGGGTCTCCTTATGCAATTGGGAAGGTGACTTAAACACTTTTGATCAAAAATGGTGAACTAAGAAACCCAAAATTTTTCATACTTGACTAGTTTTTCAAAAATTCCTATTATGCCTTTTGATGTTTTCTTAGTTGATAGTGTGCCGCTGACATTTGGAATAACTGTGCGCTTTGCCTGGGGCTGTCATAAGTAATTTTAGGGCCCAAAATAGCTGAAGCATCTGGGCCCCCCATCAGCAGGTTCTATCTCGCACCATGTCAGTGAGCCCCTTTTTTAAACTGTATATATCTCAGAACATCAACTTTCACATTGAAACATCATAAAGATTCCCATAAAACCACGGCTAAAACGAACACGACTCTTTATTAATGAAAAAGGGCTCGGATTATTAAAGTGCTCCAACCAGGAATTTCTTGTATGTCCCGCAAACCATAGCTCTCTATAATAACAACTGTGAAGCTCTTGAAAATTGTATTACTTTTGAGAAACCGATTCCTGTATAAAGTAGTTATAATAATGTGACTTGACTGTATATATGTCAATTCCAGTGTACCACCAACCAACTTAATTCTGCCATTGGATCAAACATAAAATGAGAGTACAAATCTCCTCTCTTCTTTTACTCTGAAGTTTCAGTTGGTATTGGTTCAACTTGACCAAATAATCTTTTAGTAAGTTTGAATTGCCCTCCACACCGAATGCCTCCATATAACCAATTCCTTAGGATAACCCCTCACAAGCAACAACTATTTCAAATTACACACCTGTCTTTAAAAGTCCATAGTAAACTTGAACATGCAGTGGTTTGCCCGCTAGTACCATATACTGCAGAACTTACATTCTACGGTGAATAGTAATATCATTGACCTCCAACTACATAATGCCTTCATTAGGCCCTCAGTGGGGTACTTTATTCATTTCAAATTACTTAAGTGCTACGGTTGCATTGACGGCCTCATCTAAGGTGATAAATGGCCAGGATCTGAGTTATCTCTGATCCCAGCTGCTAAAAGTGGATGCTGGCTGTAATCTACAGCTGGCACCCACCATTTATGTAGCTACCTCAGTAAGTGAGCAAGCTCCATGCAATCTTAGTGCCTCCATTATTATGTCTGCTTACTACATTAGGCATCAACAGCATGTTGTTCATGAAGGAAGTAACGTGTTGTGAAGTGGATTGCTTGGTATATAAGATGTGCTATAATCTGTCTGCATACAGATTATCCCATGTTGCTGCTGTCATGGGAGATACAGGCTGTTTATCATGGCTCCAAAAAAGGATAATAATTACCTTTGGGCCAAGAGTGGCAGTATTTTTGAATCTGTGCAGGTTGTGAACTGTTCATATGCTGCTGTGCTAAAAGCGTATTGTAGGTGGAGAAATTATACCTTTGTGAATAAACAACATAGAAACTTTGGAGCACCACATGCTCACTACCAAAATGAATCAGAGATCAAAAATAACAGTTCAGCGAACCCTACTGCGTATGTGGCTCCAAAGCAAATGGATGTCACTGTCCTTCTGTTAACCAATTTAGTCCTGGTGGAATTACTAACATCGATTCACAGTTGGCACGCATCGATGTGGAAGGCACTCTCAACTTGAGTTAGGTAGGTATCCATCCTTCCATATCACGTACAAGCTGATTATCTTCCCTGTATTAGATGGAATCTTCCAGTAAGACAACATGACATATCACATCCCTAGAAATGTCTGACATTGCTTGGAAGATCATGTCCAAGACTTCCAAGTTCCACCCTGGTTCCCTATTTGCTCTGCCCAGTTGAGCATCTATGGGACACCTTGATCATTATGTTTGTCCTATGGATCCTCCCCAGGCACCCTCCAGCAGCTGTGAGATGCACTGCAGTCAGCATGGCTCCAGAGACCTGTGGACTAGCCTACGCCAGCCTTAATTAAGTCCCACTCACCACTCCATTCTAGACTGCTGTCCCCATGCCTGTGCCTTGGCGATTTCTCTGGGTATTAAGACACAATTGCTTCTTTACACTCTAATGTGTTGCAACAAGGTCTTGAATATAGGGTCCATCTGGCACCTGTTTGGGACTTGGTCACATTTAGTTCCAAACATATTGTACATGTACTTTTTTGTTCCTACAGCTTGTATTTTATTGGAAAAGATAAGTTGGCTTTTTGATTAAATTAATAGAGCAATATGTATGGATCAATAACTACAGGAAAAGTAAAGGTGCTTGAAAAACTAATACAAAATCTCAAAGCTAACCACAATGATAATCAGAAGATATTAAGAATTAGAAAAAGACTGCTTATTCCCTTCAGAGGATTGACTGTTTTCTTTAACAAGAAGTGGATTCAAATAGAAAAAAGGTGGATTAATCTTAAATTATACTGAGTTTTTTGAATGCTAATTTATTTCTTCCTCTCTTTAACGTATAAACTCCTTAACGACAGCCCACTCGACTTCCTAGAGCAGTCATCGTGCAAGCACCCAAAAGTAAGTGAAGAACCTCCTAACCCTGACACCAACCCTTTTGATTTCCGATGGTCCCCGTGGACCCCCTTATCAAATGGCATTTCCCAAGCTATAACGGCGAGATCCAGTAGTTCCCATGACGCCTTGGACCCAGTGGAGCCCTAGGGCTATCTGTACAATGAGCCTGCATTCAGGGCAGACTGTGTGCTGCCCTAATTGATACCTGTGTCAGCATGACACAGAAATAATAATAATAATAATAATAATAATAATCTTTATTTCTATAGCGCCAACATATTCCCATCATCATTACAAAAGTCAACGGGTAAACAAACAGTCATTACATACACATTAAAAGTACTTACAGATTGATACACAATGTGTGAAGCGCCCTGCTCGTGGAAGAGCTTACAATCTAGTTAGTGTATGGGTTGACACAATCGGTAAGAATAGCCAAGTTACAATGTCCCATCCATCATTCCAAAAATACCGATAGCGTGCCTGTGAGTGCCCAAGTGCAGGGATGACAAGATTTTGATAGCAGTTTAGGATCTTGTGGTGCCATACCGAGAAGAAGTATTTGTCAGGCCACTTAAAACTATTTGAGGGTTTTAGAAATGTGCCTGAACGCCCCTCGGTAGCAGATTCCCGAAATTTGTGGTCCGCACTTGTGAAATGCTTGTAGGGGCTGGCAAGGGGAGAAACTCAGCAAAGACGCACTGTATACTTATATCCAACATCAAACTCTTCACCTCCCCCGGAAGGTCGGACAAGACAGAGTACTAGGGATTAGAAGTAGTTAGGAGCAGCGCTTGTGGATAGCCTTTATGGGTGAGAGAGCTGATTTTATACCTAGTAGACCAGTACAGTAAGTCAACCAGTTAGCCCATTACAGACACATGTAATGAGGCACATCAGTAAACTGGTCTGAGATAAAACAAGCCCTGCCTGCTGCATTCTGTGACAGCTTGGATAGGGGGAGAGTATCAGATAGGGAGACCGATAAGCAAGGAGTAGCAGAAGTCCGCAAGGCCTAGAAAGAATAAGACATAATGAGAGTTGGAGTTGTTCCACCAGTGATAAATTGACGGAATTTTAGGAGATATTCTTGAGAGTGCAGGTGACATGGGAGCGGTGCAAGGGATTGGATACATGGGGAAAAGGTCAGCATCAGAATCCCATCGCTAATAACCCCTAGACAGCGGCCTAGCTGCCTAGAAAAGAAAATAAATTTGGTGGTACCCACATACAAAACAGAAATAGCAGGGGGGGGGGGTTTGGTTTAGTAGATGCGGAAAAGACTAGAAGTTCCAGTCTTGATAGAGTTTAGTTATTTCAGAAGGATAGAGGACAAGATTTCAGAGACAGCCGCCAGACATTCACTGGTGTTTTTGGGTAGCACGGCTGAGTGATGTCCACGGGAGAGGTTTCTATTGGGTTTGTCATCCGCATAGACGATGTTACTGGAAGCCAAATCTACTTCGCTGTTTTATTTTTCCCATGGGGGCTGTGTACAATGAAAAGAGGATAAGGAACCTAGTGAACTGATCCCTGAGGAACTCCAACAGCAAGAGAAGAGGGAGAGGAGGTCGAACTCAAAGAAAAGTGAGACACTGAAGAGCTGTCAGAGAGGTAGGATGAACACCCAAGCTAGAGCGTTTGTTCCCTTGGATTCCAATGGTGCAGAGCATGCTGATGCGTAAGGTTTGGTGGATCCACAGTTGTCAAATGCTGCATAGAGATCCAAGAGAAAGGCCAACAATGAGTAGTTTACCCTGAGATTATTCTGTTGATGTCATATTGAGACTTTAACTAAGGCCATTTCCCGTTGAGGTAGGGTGGCTGAAACTCTAATGCAGCGTCGTCAAGAAGAAGTTAGCAGAGAAGATAGCGGATTAGGCGAGAAGTAGACCAAGCGTTCCAGGATTTTTAGAATATGAAGTGCAGGTTAGAGACTGACGGTAGTAATCAGCACAGACGGGTCCAGAGAGGTGCTTTTTTTATTAAATTGGTTATGATGTGTGTGTTTTGTAGGAATATGTAAAAGATCCCATTGGAGAGAAGAGAGAGGTTACAGATAGCAGTAAGTTAGAGAGATGACAGCTGAGAAATAAGACTGGACGAGGTGGGATGGAATGGGGTCAGTAGAGCATGTGGAGGGTCGAGCAGACCAGGGGAGCCAGGACACTTCTTCCTCTGTCGTCGATCAAGGGCCTGGCGAGATAATTAGAGGCGACGTGCGGGAGGGACTGATGAGGTAATATTTGGGATTGGTGATGTATGTTTTTTCCCGTAATATTTTCAATTGTCTTTGAAGTGAGTGGCCCAGGTCCTTCAGCAACAGAGGTCAGTTACCTGAGCCGAGCTTTAGGGCCTTATGAGAGTGGAAGGTTCAAAGAGAGCTTTTGGTTTGTTGTGTAGTGTGGAGATGAAGGGAGTTGAAAAAATTTTGTTGTTTTGGTGCAGGAAGGGCAGTGTTTGATAAGTCCTGAGCAATGAAATTTGTAGTGGAGAAAGTCTGCAGGTACTTTTGGACTTTCCTCCACAGCCGCTTCACACACCTGGAACATCGCTGGGAGAAAACGAGTTCTGATGTGTGTGCCAGGCTGCGGGGCCGTCCTGACCCCTCTGGTGGTGCGGTGTGTTAGTGTTGCCAACATGACCAAATGGTGGTTGTGATAAGTTTCATTGTAACTGATGAACAGCCTGGTCAGGAACAAGGAATAGGGCAGGGATATTTGGGGGCAGTGAGGACTTGTATGGGTGTCTTTGAGATCCTGAGTATTAATGGAGCGATAATTTCTGAATAGATGATGGGCAGGTTTTCCATAAGAAGGCTGAAGAATTAGTGATAGTGAATGGGGGGGGGGGAGAGGAAGATGATTTGTGGTCAGAGAGAGCATAAGGAGAATTGGTGAAGTTAGGAAATGGAAAAGATGACGAAAACCAGATCCAGAGAGTTCCCATCCTTGTGGTGTGGGAGTCAGTAAACTGCCGAGAGGCCAAGAGAGGGGGTTAATGCAAGAAACTGTGAGGCAGAATGAGACATGGGGTCCATCAAAGGGGATTATGAAAATCACCCAAGATGAGAGTGGTATTTCAGTAAGAGTGAAGTGGTGGGAGCCAGGGCTCAAAATATCCAGAAACTGGCGGGGAGAGCCGTGGGGTCCTATAACACAGACTGCGAACTCTGAAGAAAAATGGCCGTCAAGAGTTCTAGGTGTGGGACCCTCAAAGGATGGGAAAGTAGGGAGGTACAGGGGGAATGACCTGGTAAGTCATGGTGCACTCCACTCTGGCCCTGTTCTCAGTCTGGTGGTGTGGGTGGAAGTGTGTAAGCCCACCATAGGTGAGAGCTGCAAGGGAAAGCGGTGTCATGATTGCTGGAGCCAAGTCTTCTGTGATGGCAACAGGTTGCGGGGGAGTTTGGAGAGAAAAAAGTCATGAACAGCATGATTTTTTTGTTGCATACAATCGGCATTCCATTGAGACACACCTTAAAAAGACGTACAGGCGAATAGCGAAAGCAGGATTAGCAGGGGTTCTATGGGAGGCCGAGGAGGAGGTGGGATGAAGGCAGAAAGGAAGGAGGACCGACGGTTGGGAGAGATGTCCCCTGCAGCGAGAAAGCATGAGAAATGAAAAGTACAGCAGATGGTTAAGTGATCGAATATGAGGTGGCGATTGTGCAGTAAAATGTTAGATCTGGAGGTTTATTGGGGTGGTAATGAAGATGGGAAAATAGCGTGTGGAAATGAGATGACAATAGGTGAGGTAAGAGAGAGAGCTTACTGTATGTGGACTTAAATTGGTCTAGGGCAAGAAAGGTGGTAAGATAGGAGGCAATGGCTGCAATGTAGATAGACAATAGCAAGCATGGTAATAAGGAATAATGCAAAAAGTGCAGCTACCTACAAAAAGCCCCAGAGTCCCTGCTCCCTTCAGCTCCCTTCCCGGCTCAATTTC
This sequence comes from Phyllomedusa bahiana, assembly GCA_025379985.1. Lineage (NCBI taxonomy): Eukaryota > Metazoa > Chordata > Amphibia > Anura > Hylidae > Phyllomedusa > Phyllomedusa bahiana. Next base: position 3,996 of record JAODAL010081607.1, on the reverse strand, counting down.
TGGGATAATTCTGAAGGATTTTCCACTTCCTAAAATTGCCACATAGAAATTTTGGCAAGTGAAATTTGGCCCGCAGACCTCGGTCCACAGACCACAGTAATGTATTAAATGTGTTGAATAGTTATCCCTTAATGGGATTAAAAAAATAAATAAATAAAAAAAAGTGTAAAAAAAAATAAAATAAATACCGTATATGCTCGAGAATAAGCCAAGTTTTTCAGCCCAAAAAATGAGCTGAAAAAGCCGTCCTCGGCTTCTACTCGAGTCACTGTCGGTGCTCCAGCACTGCCATGGCCCGGCACCGGCAGGGATACTTCAGATGTATTCTGAGTCAGCTGAAAGCGTCCGGGCACTGCCATGGCCCGGGCAATGTTGGCGATCTTTTCAGCTGTATGCCACTCCTGGGAGTGCATACAGCTGACTCCACCAGTCACCCCGTTGCCGTCCGACACTGCCAGGCCCGGACACCGGGCAGGGATTGCTTCAGCTGTATGCGACGACCTGGGAGCGCATACATTTGAAACACTAATTGTTGAGCAGAGAGCGAGCAGACAGCAAGACAGTACTGTGGAGCAGAGAGCTCAGAGGCTCCTCTCCCTTGCCCAAAAGACAATACGCCAGAAGAGCCTCGGGAGGCGGTGGGGAAGGTGATACTTTTAAAAGATTGAATTTTATGTTATTAAAAGCCCCCAGCCATTAACAGCCTGCACCAGCCTATTAGGTGACATAATACCTGCCTAAAACTTGTCCTATGAGCCATCTTGTTACTCGCTATGGGGACATATTCCTGCCTATACCTGCCTATGAGGGGACATATACCTGCCTATAACTGCTATGGGGGGACACATACCAGCCTAAAACTACCTATGAGGGGACATATACCTGCGTATAACTGCCTAAACCTGCTTATACCTATAACTGCTATGGGGGACATATACCTGCCTATGAGGGGACATATAGCTGCCTATAACTGTTTTTTGGGGATATATAACCTGCCTAGTATAACTGGCTTCAACTGCCCGTAAGATGGGACCCATAACCTGTCTATAACTGCTATGAGGGGCAATATACTGCTATTAGGGGACATATACCCTCCCTTTAACCGCCTGAAACTCCCTTTTAGACATATCCTATATTACTTCCTATGGGGGACATGTCCCTCCCTAGGGGAACAATCCCGCCAACCCTGCATGTAACTGCCGATGAGGGGACAAATACCTGCCTATACCTGCCTATGGGGAACATATACCTGCCCTATGGGGGGAATATACCTCCCCAACCTATAATGCTATGGGGGACAATACCTGCCAAAAACTGCTAGGGGGGACATATTTTCCTAGGGGGAAACATATCCTTTTCCCTTGGGGGGACAAATACCTGCCTGTGGGGACAAATACTTGCCTATAACTGTCTATACCTGCTATTGGGGACATATACCTGCCTATAAATGCCTATACCTACCTATGAGGGGACATATACCTGCCTATGGGGGACATATCCCTTTTCCCCCTAACTTGCCTATGGGGACACTAAAACTGCCTATACCTCCCAATACCTTCCTTGGGGGGGGGACATTAAAACCCTTTTCATGCCTAGTAATTTATTGGTATCCATTTTCTGAAATTTACATAGCTTCTCATTTTCCCCCCTAGGTTTTAAACCCAAACAATAAATTTTTTTAGTATTTTTTGGGGGAAAAGTGGTGCCTCGGCTTACTTCAGGTTTGGTTTTTTACTCAATATAACAGTAAAAAATAAAAATAAATTTTTACTAAAACGTTTTGGCAAAACTTAACAAAAAAACAAATTTAAAATTGTCTAAATAATCATAATAACATAGAATTCAGGTTATTTAGTGTGAAATGTGAATGGTCAAAAAAAAAAAAACAAGAAATAAATAAGAAAATTAAAAAATAATTCTGCAGTAATTTATTTGTAAACTACGTTCCCCAAAAATATAACTTTTCCCACATAAAACAAGTCCTCATACAACTGCGTCACTTAAAAAATTAAAAAGTTACAACTGTTGAAACGCAGGGAGGCAAAAATTACAAAATTTAGTCATTAAGTCCTTTTCAGGCCTGGGGCTTAAGGAGTTAATGTTGATTATGGGAAATGTGCAATTTGTCGGAGACAGGAAACACAATCAAAAAATTGGGTGATCTTTTTGGAGTGGGACACTCTTCTGCCTTTTGTTTTTTTTATTCCTCTCATCTAATTTAATTATTATTTGGGTGAACTTTAACAAATCAGGGGGGATCGCTAGGGGTTTAAAAATCCGGGTCCAGGCCTTTTTTGTAACGTTTTGCTCGTAGGGCGTGGTTTTCCCCACATTTTTCACGGCAATTTGAACCGGCATGTATTTTTACAGAAAAAAACTTTTTGTTTCCGTCTTTTTAATTTTTTGTTATACCACATAATCCGCCATCACCCAACCAGTTACGTACAATGAAAACCACACTGACAAATTTTCATTTTCAAAAACACTCACCTACCATGACAGTGTAATACCTTAAAATAACATTCATTTAAAAAATAACCCCTACATGGGGCAAATGTACAAAAAAATCGTTTCAAAAAAAAAAATCCAACAATACCAAAGACACAAAACTATTACTACTTAAAGGGGGGTTGTCTCACTAAAGGATTTTTTTTTAAATTTAAAACTTGCAAAAACAAGTCCTTTGCAATATTTCCATTAACATTTCCCCCAATTCCGATATCCCCTCTTGTTGGGCTCACCACTCCTCGGGTCGCTATAGCTACAGACCTTTTTTGATCTTCCTGATGGGCTCCCAGCATTGGTTGCTATATCCAGACCGGCTTCTACTGCAGTCTGTGGAACCAGAAACCGCCCCTGAATTAAAAGTAAAACCAAGAAAACAGGACGGGGTGAAATGAATAAATGTAGGAAAAACCCTTTTAAGGATGAAAAAACACTGCCAGCCATGCCAAACGCAACCACCCATTTTACTAACATTGCACAGGCCCCCTGAAGATGTATATTAACGCCATACAGGGACCATATAGTGGTATATACTAGTTGAATGTAGATGCTCTGGCCATAACAGTTGTTGTGGGGCCCAGAAATAAAGGGGCCAACTTAGGTACAAATACATAGTACCTTGTTGTATGGAATAAGAAGCTAGTAGCTTTCTGCTATCTGGCATTGTTATTTCTCTGATATGTAGTGTGATTATCCATGTTTCAATTATTGCTGCTTATGCTGCTGTTTCAGTTTCTTGTAAGGAGGTTGTAAGGCCCCGTTCACACGGCTTATTCACGCCGGATTTGCGAGCCGGGTTGCGCTCGCAATTCCGGCTTGAATAAGGGGCGGGGGCGGTGCGGGGATGCGGCCCGCCGGCCCCCCTAACCTTACATTACCACACGCGTATTTTCGCCGGAAATGTCATGTCACCTTTTTTTTTCCCCCCCGCATTCGCCAGCAGTGAGGAGCGACAGAATCCACTGTTCCTATGAAAACATGGGTTTAAATAATTACTCCACGGTGGCGCCGACTGCACGAAATCCCCCCGGGGGAGTCGGCGCCAATCCATGGCGAAATAACCGTTGAAAACGGTAAGGGGATATGTTAGGGGTCGTGTTTTATTTGTTTTTCCCTATTACTGCCTTTTGACCTAATTCACTTGTTTATGCCTCCAACCCAATATCTGTAAATCAACTCATCTGATTTAACATTTCAAACTCTTATTTCCAGCTGCCTATTCACAATACACTTCCATTTACATTCTCTTTTCTCTTTATATACCATTAGCAGAAAGACTAAACACTTCAGAATATAGATCTGCTTTGTCTGTCTACTTTAATACAACTGCATTGCTTTAGCTCGACCTTAAATAACTCAAGATTGCAGGTATAGTACTTTAATATCTGAAGTTTATAAAAAGCCATTTTGAGGCAGGAGAATATTACTGGAGAAAAAAAATCTTACCTTGCTGTATAAACATGAAAGAAGCTTGCAATTTTACTCTCTATG
>JAODAL010081606.1:0-11851 GCA_025379985.1 Phyllomedusa bahiana | reverse complement strand
CGTAACGTTATGTTTTGATATAATAAACGGTATTTTTTTGCACCTTTCAATTACCTGTGGTCAATATAGATTGCTTTTTTAAGATTTCGTAATGCGCTCAATGAACAGTGCTGGGTGCGAAAAAGTCAAAAAAAAACGACTGTTTGTTTTGATATAATAAAGGGTATTTTTTTGCACCTTTCAATTCACCTTGGTGAATAAAAATTGCGTTTTAAGATTTCGTAAATGCGCGTCAATGAACTTTGCGGGGTGCGAAAAAGTAAAAAAACACTAACTGTAGTTTTGATATAATAAACTGTATTTTTTCACCTTTAAATTCACCTGGGGTGAATATAGAATTGCTTTTTTAAATTTACTAGATCTGCTTCAAAAACAGTGCGGGTGCGAAAAGTCAAAAACCTCTGTGAGTTTTCTACGTACACGGTATTTTTGGCAACAAAAAACCTGTGCTGACTATAAAATTCTGGTTTGTAATTTAAGTGCAAGGGGGATATATCAACAGTCACAGGTGTAATGGGTAAAATTGAACACCTACTGAAATGTTTTCTGAAAATAAAAGTGGATTTTGCAGAAAACAAAAGACCTACAGTTACAAAAATTTATGTTTACCAATATAATTCGCTGCCCAAATTTATCCAAAAATTTTTTTCAATAGCAAACTGTTAATAATAAAGATATTCCACTACAATTTACACAAAGTTTTGGTGAACTTTATCCCAGTGCTCTTTATAGATGGGGCTTGTCTGTTTCGCCCCCTCCCCCCCCCCCGCCCCACCCCGTGAATTTACAGTGGTAGGTTCTGTTTAAAATCTCTACTAACTACAAAAATGTTCAAATCCCTTTTAAACTAACAAATTGGGAAGGAACAGCTAATAGTAGAGGTTTCTCTTGCAGAAAAAGACTAATTTCGCTGACTGTTTTGGCCACAGGCAGAACGCGGTCCATCCCTTGAACGCTGAAGACACAAACTGAAACCGGAAACGCTGTTCTATTAAAACGGGCATGGATTTTTCCAGCCCAAACGCAACCCTACAATCCCCATGAGTCGCACACACATTCACCCCGCTCTATTCTGTAAACTGATTTGCTGGGCCCCCAAAAATTACAGGAAGCGCCCAAAAAGGCGCACTTAAAGAATCACAATTTTAAACTTAATATCGCATGTCTGGAAATTTCGTCCCAAAAAAACCTTGCCGATTTCAACTTTGTCGATAAAAATCGCTCAACACTATTTGTAAGGCCTTTTTTTTGCGGGATGAACTGACGTTTTAATTGGCATCACTTTGATGTGGATATGAGTTTTTGATGACTTTTTACTCCACTTTATGTGCTGCGGGATGAACAAAAATTCTGCGACTGTTTTTTGTTTTTTACGGCGTTCACCATACGGGTTAATTAACATGACAGATTTATAGGGTGGGTCGTTACGCACGCGGCGATACCAAATATGGGTACTTTATTTTTTTTTTTATCTTATTGGGGGCGATTGGCGTCTCTAAAGGGGAAGAGGGTGGTGTACGGGTTTTTATTTTATTTTTTGGGTTTGTGTTTTACTTTTTTACACTTTTTGTTTACTTCTTCACACTTTTTACACTTTTCCCCAGGGGGAAATTGCATGAACGATCGTCAGATCGTTCATACAATAGGAGATCAGCATACAGCTTATAGCTGTATACTGGTCTCCATGGCAACTGTCAGTCACGCTGCCCACAATGCATTGTGGGCATCGTGACGTCACCAGACAACCCGGATGCTGTCATTCAGCGTCCGGGCTGTCTGGTAGGAGATCAGCAGCGGCGCTCAGCGCCGTTACTGCGCCGGGATCGCGGGCAGCAGGAGCTCACTCCTGCTGCCCGCAGCTGCGATGTCGCGTCCACGATGTCGTGACATCGAGGGGTTAATCCCTCGCGGCCGGAGCTCACTCCGGCCGTGGTGGATGCGGCATGATGCCAGCGGTAATATACCGCTGGTTCCATGCCGTGATCTTGCGCACTCCGCTTTTGAGCGCGCAAGATCGCCAGGACGTACTCATACGTCAATTTGTGGGAACCCCTACCTGACATTGACGTATGAGTACGGCAAATGTCGGTAAGGGGTTAAACAATTTTACTTAAAGTTAAAGGGGTCTTCTCGCTACAAAGATCATATATCTAATGATGGGGACAGCAAAAATGGGCACTTTTGCAATTAGTTTGCATTACCTAAATCATTTAAAATAGCAGATATAAGTTAAACTGTGTGCTCTACACCTAAAACTGCAGCAGGTGATTTGGCCACACCCCCTTTTCTATGACTGGCTGACTGACATTCCATTCAGCCTGTTGGGACATGCCCCCTTGATGGGACACGCCCCCTGTGCTGTGATTGGCTGCCTGCATTCTGTGCTTACTCCCCTCTGAGCTGTGTAAATTGAAAGTGAAACTATGCGCCTCAGCTTCTCTATGCATGAGGTATCTGTATAATAAAGGCTGTGTGAGCTTCTCTCTGTTCATCTCCCAGCTCTAAGGTGAAGAATCTGGGCAATTACTGAGTCTGTAGCTGCTAGATTCACTCTTCCCTCATATAACACAGCCTTATACACTGCTCTCCTCCCAAATAACACAGCCTTATACAGTCTGTTCCCCTCTATCGTTTGCCTGATAACAGAGGGGGGTGGAGAAGCCAGCGTGCATTTCTCTAATTTGTTTCATCAGTTCAGGCTGTATGTATAACTGCTTACACCAATGCAGGTATATTGCTTACAGCAATGCAGGGGTTTTGGTTACAGTAATGCAAGTATTCTGCTTACAAGGAGCTTGTGCAGCTTAGGAGTGAGGAGAGAGGTCTGCAGGCATGAGAACCAGTGCAGGAGCTCTGACATCCTTTCCCTTCCACTGTTCACACAGAATGATGATGTCACAACTCTTCAGCAAGGAGAGACATGACTACTGGAGGAGAGACTTGCCCCTGGATTTGAAACTGTAACAGAGATCAACAGCTCAAGTCTGCAAAAGCCAGTAATGAAAAAACACCTTTAAGGTTATAATTGTAAGCTGTTGGGAACAGGACCCTCACACCGTGGGCCACATGTATGAAAACTGTCTAGGTCTAAGACTTTCTTAGTTGCCCATAGCAACCAATCAGGGCTCCCCTTTCATTTCATAGAGTGCTCTGAAAAAATAAAAGGGGGCTCGGATTGGTTGTTATGGACAACAAAGAAAGTCTTAGACCTTGACAGTTTTCATACTTGCCCCGCCCCTGCATTGTGTCTGATCTGTTAGTAGCTTTTTACTATGCAATGTTTGTTTCTTGTCTGTACTTATACCCTTTACATTGTAAAGTGTTATGGAATATGTTTGTGCTTTATAAATAGTGTTGATTGAACCGTTCGAGAAAAGTTAAGTTCAAGTCGAACTTCGAAATTTTTTAGAATTCGAGCCAAACCAAATATTTTAATATTATGTAATCTATCGAGGTGCATTGCGCAAATCGCAGCACACAGCATATCATTGGTAGTGTATGTAATGCGCCTATCGAGGCACATTGAGCAAATCGTGGCGCATAGCGTATCATTGGTAGTGTATATAATGAGCCTATTTAGGCACATTGCGCAATGGAGGTGCAAAACATATCATTACTAGTTTATGTAATGTGCCTCGATAGACGCATTGTGCTACGGAGGCGCACAGCGTATCATTTTTAGGCGCACTACAATGTGTTGTGCCCGGCGTATAATGCGCCCAGTTTTGGTGTACTGTCATGGATGGTAATTACAGCTTCTCCTCACCTGTATAGGTATAAAAATTAACCCGAACATCTTTTCCCATTGATTTTAATGGGGTTCGAAGTCAAACATTTTACTGTTTGCTCATCACTATTTATAAAGAAAAATTATTATTATTATTATTATTATTATTATTATTATTATTATTATTATTAGTGTTTTATGCCAAAAATCAATTCAGGCTGACCTGAACCAAAGCACTGGAGTTGGGGTAAATAATACTTTAACTCAAATGTGAAGCAAAACACTTATGAAACAAGTCTAAAAATAAGTCACACTTTGGCTTTGGTGCCTGAGGGGACCCAATGCTTTCTTGCTGCATAAGAACCCAACACCAGTGTTATAAATTACATGTAGTATAGGCTCTGTTACAGATTCTGTGCTGGGGCCCAAAAGTTTTAAGTTATAATTTTGTGTGGATATACTCATATCTTAGAACTTTAAAACTTTAAAAGTAGCCAAATTGTCCAAATGCTAATGAGTCAGTTAATTTAAGCCTTTATCTTTATTTTTATTTTTTTACGGACAAGAAAACTCATAGACAAATATAAAGATCTAAAAATCAAAAGCTTGTTGAACAGAAAATTAGACATATACCTTTGCGCAGAGGTGCACAGTTGTTCTTTTGACTGAAACATTTTAAACTGTTTCTCATCACATGGCTTGAAGACATAGATTGTCTTTACAAAACCTTTGAAGCTATTTTCTTTTACTGCTACAAAATATCTCCAGTGTAATAATAGATCAGCTACAAAATGTGGTCTATAATAAAACTTCAAGAGTCATGGCAAGAACCTGAACGGGTTTTGATCTAATCCCTGTGGGGGATACATTTTTGTGTCAGTGTTCAGAGCAGGTCTTTCAAATAATTTTAATATCTTTTTTATCATTACTTTCGAAGGAAAATTAAACAGTAGACCAATGCAATACATTTAAACATTAGTTAACATGAACTTTGATTTTTGAACAGTGACAAAGTGATTTCCTAGTCAGCTAAAGATAATATATTTGTCATTCATTTAATAATCGAGATATGTTGCATTATAAAGCATGCTGTTTCAATATAATGAATGTCTGTAGGTGTACTGTATATATTTTAGGAAAATAGAACATGACTTTTTTTTAATAATAATGATGATGATAATAATAGCGCTAACAATTATACTAAAAATACAAATAGTCATTCTCGCTAGAATGCTCCCTCATCTCTTGCAACCACAGTTTGCTTCTTTGATTACTTCTTTTTCCTAGACCTCCATCCTGGCATTTTCCTCACTGATGTCCTCCTGTGGCTAAGTATCCATGACTATAGTGTGCTTGCTCTTAGTCTCTCTTGGTGTCTTTTGAAGGGCCAGTCCACGCTGAAGGTCTGCTTAACCCACCAATGTTCTTCTGACATAAGTGATTTAAAAGACCTTTTCCCTATAGCTCACCAACTGAGCAAAATGTATTCTTATTTGCTGAATTGTGCTAAGATGTTCTTCATACCCATGCATTCCCTTTTTTATTTGTCTTGTTCCTTGACCATGTCTGTTTATTTATAACCTGCCCTGACCATTTGTTCATCTTTTGTACTAAATGAACTCTGCTTACCTTAACATCTGTCAAAGAACAAAAATCCTGCAACTATTTCTGGAAGAACACAAGCTGAAGATGGCATTATTATAGCCTTAGGAAAAGTTTTCATTGTATTCTCATGCATGTGGAAGGCACTCTCAACCAGTCTGGGTATGAATCTACTATTGCAGATCACATGCACTCATAAATGCTTATTGTGGGTGGACAGGATTTTCCAGGAAGAAAATGCAAAATATCAAATGGCTAAAAATGTCCAACGTTGATTGGAAAAGCATAACAAAGACTTCCAAATTTTAACCTGACCCCCTAATTACCCAGAATTTACAACAGTTGAGCATCAGTGGGATCATCCCAATTGTCATGTTTGTTCTATGGATCCTTCCCCAAGCACCAATTACCAGATAGTTAGCATAGCTTCATAGGCAATTACATAGCTAAAGGCTCATGGGCTGCAGGGGTACCAATCTGGCTTCTGACCAACCCATGTAAAAAGGACACAATTGCACAATAGCAAAATCATGCCACAAAGGGGCAAAGGATAAGGAAGGGCACTGCAGATGTTTTGCACCCACTTGCACTGGATTAATTGGCTGTGCATCCAAAGGATATTGTAACGATTGAAATTAAGGAATCTGGGTCAGGATCCCGTTTCTCCCCTGCTCCCTAAACCAACTGTCATTTTAACAGCTGTGTCTTTCAGAAAAGTGAAAGCTATATACTGTATCTTGATTGTAATACTATCACTGTTCACTGTGAATGGCTAGCAAATTACAGGCTTTTAGCAATATGGCGGTGGGGAATTGCCATCTTTTGCACCATGCTTCTGGCTTGTAGGCAGGAGGGGCTAGCATATAATGTCCCATAAAAGATGGCAGGTAATACAGAGCTGCTTTGTTGCATCACCATTGTGGTGAAGGAGATACAAAACCAGCATAAAATGTGATGATTCCTGTGTGAACTAAAAGACAATGTCAGCCAGAAGGAAATAGCAAATGTGCAGTGACTGGAACAAAGGAAGGAGAGCTTCTGCACATTGTTAGTGATAAACAGCAAAAGATAATGATAGAGCCAAGTAGAAATTGTGGGTCTTTAAGGATATCGCAGCTAGCAGTCTAACTAACAATTGCAACTAAGGGTATTTTCACATGGCGTGTTGAGTCCGTGTGAACATACGCTTTTAGATATATGTTTAGATCCATCTGTCGGACCCAAACGGACCCAAACACATATTTAATAAATAGCAATGGGATTTACATTGCTTTTAACTTGAAACACGCATCAGCGTTCACAGGAGTGATCACCAAGCATCGTGTCTCACTCCGTCCTTCGAATCCGTCCCAAGAATTGACATGTCAATTCTTGGTTCCAAAAGACGCGGAAAGAACCCTATTTTTAACAATAGGGTGCAATCCTGCTGCATCCAACACGCATCCAAACACACAGCTGCGTGTTGGATATGCGTTGGATCCGATAGTCGCAGCATTTTGGGATGCGATTTTCAGATCCAACATGAATCCAAAATCGTATCACAAAACGCCGTGTGAACGGTCCCTAAGAAGTATGCCTTCTTATGAGAACCATTAAGTGTCTTCGAACTGTATATACTGCTCTGAAACTGCCAAGCTTAATATTCCTCCCAGAGGAGTAAAAACAATTAGGGCCTTATGTATGAAAACTGTTTCAGTAAGACTGTCTGTGTTGTACATAGCAATCAATCAGAGCTCAGCTTTTATTTTTCCAAAGCACTATATGAATTGAAAGCTGAGCTCTGATTGCTTGCCATGGACAACAAAGTCAGTTTTATTGCTAGACAGTTTTCATACATAAAGCCCTATGTTCCTCACTGCTGCACAAAATCATTCCTCTGCTCCGCCCTCTATCTGCCCAAATGACAAAGTGCATACAGATGTCTGTCTATAAACGGAGACAGTTAAGATTATATTTTCTAAGGAATATTTATTTAGCATTTATAAATTGGACAGTTGGAGAAGAGATGTAAGCAAATATGGGTGTATGGAGAAAAATAACCTGCTCTCTGAAGCCGAGGATGGGTAAAATCAGGTGCAGGATTACAATAAGACATGGCAGTGCTGCATTAGAGAATGTGTCCAAAGAAATAGAAAGTGTAGTGTCATGTTGTCCTTTGTGTGTGATTAAATCTTTGTACATGTAGTGCATTTTATATTGCCGATAAAAGGGCTATAAGACATGGTAAAGTGTATTATTTGCCTCTGTATGGATTTTTTACAGTATAAAAATATTATACTGTAGCTATTAGTTCACTTCTTGCTTTTCAGTGGTATTACATGATTGCTGTATTACATTATTTTAGGTAATTTATAATAACTGCATAGTCACTGCCCTATGTGATTACAAGTTGATGGCATTGTATAGATAGTATTATTTGTACACTGAAATTCATTAATATGTGCTTTGCTGTTATGTTAGCACTGCATGGGAATATTATTTCTACTACATTGACTTTAAAAGGATATGTTCAGTATATATAACTGACATAAATACAGTATGGGCGACATGTATGATCGGGAGTTGCGCCTGTTTTCTAGCGAAAACGGCGCCTCACCGATCCGAATCCTCTGTCAGACGCAGGGATGCGATGTTAGGCGAAACCTTCGCCACTTTCGGCTGCGCCTAACATGAAGGGGCGTGTAATGGGCGCGGTGTGGGCGTTCTGGGGCGGGACGCGGCTCATTCGAATACTCCAAGGCATGTATGATCCCGGGTCGGCAAAGTGCGGCGCATGCAGCGCTCGCCAGCTCCGACCTAGTTGAAGTTGTTCTAAATGAGCCGGCGGAGGCGACTTGAAGCGAGAACGTAACATGAGAGGAAACATATAGAAGATCGCAAAAGAAATCTTAGCTCTCAGCTCCGTGCGGCATGAAGTATGATTCCCAAAAAATCGCTTTTATTATGTGTAAGACATTATCTGAAAAAGAGCTTAAACTGACATAAATACTCGCCAGCTCCGACTTAGTTGAAGTTGTTCTAAATGAGCCGGCGGAGGTGAATTGAAGCGAGAACGTAACATGAGAGGAAACATATAGAAGATTGCAAAATAAATCTCAGCTCTCAGCTCCGTGCGGCATGAAGTATGATAACATACAGTTAACTATGTTTTGGACTGCTAATAAATATACATAGCTACTTCGTCCAGCTCAATATTACTTTTACCAGATAGGAACATAGGGCAACATGTATGAAGCTCGCCTCGTCAGAGCGCACGTTTTCGCCCGATTTCAAGCGAAAGCTGCGCCTCATGTATGTCGGCGCCCGACGTGCGTTCATACATGCGGTGTAAAGTCGACCGCGCCTCGCCAGTGTGTGAGGCGCAGTGTGGGACTTAGATGCAGTGCGGGACTGCGCCTAAGATTCGCCGTCCGAGAAGGTGCGCTCATACATGCAGTGAAAAGTCCACCGCGCCTCGCCAGTGTGTGAGGCGCAGTGCGAGACTTAGGCGCAGTGCGGGACTGCGCCTAACATGTATTCCGAATCGAGACAGGCTGGAAATGAGCGAAAAATCAATAAACATGTCCGTGTGGCAGGGAGTATGAATCAAAAAATCGCTTTTATTACGTGTAAGACATTATCTGAAAAAGAGCTCAAACCTACTAAAAAAAACATAAAATCACTTTCCAAAAATCAAGAATGGCGCAACATCAGGAATTTGGATATTGGAAATTGCCGGGAAATACAGCAATTCAAATTCTGTAAGCGCTTTTCGTTGGTCGGCAGAAACCAGCCAATCAGAATAGGAGCGACAGTGAACTATTATAAGCTATGGAGAAGTATTGACCAATCAAATTCAAAGGCGGGACAGTTCAAAATACAGTAAAAATGCAGAAAAGAGCTGATTGGTTGAGCTAGCGGGGGCTTGGCAATCCTGGCCAATCAGAGTAGGAGCAACAGGGACCCTTTCTAACCTATGGAGAAATATTGACCAATCAAATTCAAAGGCGGGACAATTCAAAATACAGTAAAAAGGCAGAAAAGAGCTGATTGGTTGAGCTAGCGGGTGCTTGGCTATCCCGGCCAATCGGAGCGCGAGCTATTTGTCCCATTGTAGTCTATGGCCAGATCGGGGCAATGAAATCTCGTCTCTCAGCACCGTGCAGCATGGAGTATGGTTAAAAAAATCATTTTTATTAGGTGTAAAATATTATCTGAAAAAGAGCTAAAACCTTCTAAAAACATAAATCAATCAAATCACTAACAACGCATTTGTCGCCGAGACCAGAGCTACATCAGGAATTGCGATATAGAGGATTGCCGGGAAATACAGTAATTCAAATTCTTTAAGCTCTTCTCATTGGACGGCAATAACCAGCCAATCAGAATATGAGCGACAGTGACCCATTTTAAGCTATGGAGAATTATTGACCAATCAAATGAAAAGGAGGGACAGTTCAAAATACAGTAAAAAAGGCAGAAAAGAGCTGATTGGTTGAGCCCAGGCATCAGATATGAATCCACCAATCATATCTAGTACGTCTATTTTGAGTGGAGAAAGAAGGGCGCGATAGAAGGGCGCCCTAAAAGTTATTACTGTCTATGGGAAATATTCTAGTACTGTGATTGGTTGGGGGGGGGGAGAGGGGCTCGTCCTGCTTAGCCAATCAGCGGATGAGCTACCTTCTCATAGAGTTCTATGGGGAAAAGAAATGCAGAGCGAGCTCTGTTTGTGATTGGCTAAGTTAAAAGAGGCGCGGTTATTTTGGCCAATGGGAGAGCGAGCGACGCTCTTATGGGTTTTCTAATGCAATCTATAATAAAACTGTACATGGCGAAATCAAATGATAACACTCATTAAGCGTCGATTGATATATGTTTTTAGAAGGTTTCAGCTCTTTTTCAGATAATATTTTACACCTAATAAAAATGATTTTTTAAATCATACTCCATGCCGCACGGTGCTGAGAGCCGAGATTTCATTGCCCGATCTGGCCCATAGACTACAAGGGGAAAAAGTAGCTCGCGCTCTGATTGGGCCGAGATTGCCAAGCCCCGCAAGCTAACCAATCAGTCTTTTCTGCTTTTTTTACTGTATTTTGAACTGCCCCGCCTTTGAATTTGATGGTCAATACTTCTCATAGGTTTTAATGGTTCACTGTCGCTCCTATTTGTTTGGCTGGGTTCTGCCGACCAATGAGAATAGCTTACAGAATTTGATGTACTGTATTTCCCGGCAATTTCCAATATCCAAATTCCTGATGTTGCGCCGTTCTTGATTTTTGGAAAGTGATTTTATTTATGTTTTTTTTAGTAGGTTTGAGCTCTTTTTTAAATAATGTCTTACACGTAATAAAAGCGTTTTTTTTTTTATTCATACTCCATGCCGCATGGACATGTTTAATGATTTTTCGCTCATTTTCAGCCTGTCTCGATTTGGAATACATGTTAGGCGCAGTCCCGCACTGCGCCTAGTCCCGCACTGCGCCCCACCCCACTGGCGAAGGCGCCGGTGAACTTTTCACTGCATGTATGAGCGCACCTCCCGGACGGCGAATCTTAGGAGGGAGTCCCGCATGGGGCCCAAGTCCCGCACTGCGCCTCACACACTGGCGAGGCGTTGTTGACTTTACACCGCATGTATGAACGCACGTCGGGCGCCGACATACATGAGGCGCAGTTTTCGCTTGAAATCGGGCGAAAATGTGCGCTCTGACAAGGCGAGCTTCATACAGGTTGCCCTATGTTCCTATCTGGTAAAAGTAATATTGAGCTGGACGAAGTAGCTATGTATATTTATTAGCAGTCCAAAACATAGTTAACAGTATGTTATCAATGTCTAAAGTGGGACAACCCCTTTATGTTTATTCTACTTGCCTTAGCATGAATATAGGTGTGATATTGTTTAAAAGTTTAAAACTATTTTAAGGGTGCAATCAAATGTTGTGTTTCTGTTGGAGTTAAAAAGTGCATCAAAACCACACCCAGAAAAAATTGCATTCGATTGTACCATGGTGTGCTGTGATTTTTCAATGCAGTAATTGGCTACATGGTTTTTACAGGTGAACCACTTTTGTTTTAAATAGTTCCCATGTAAACACTGCATAGATAATTACTTCTGTATAAAACCATGACAAATCGCTGTAAAGCTACATGCAATTTTTCTAGGTGTGGGTTTCATGAGGATTTTAACTAGAAAAGAATCCTACCATGTACATACACCCTATACACATGTAGAGTGGTGGTAGGCGGTGGAAAGATAAAAGAATTGCTGCTTTCCCTGTGTCTCTATTATTATAGCAGAATCCTTTGGAGATCTTTAACAGCACTACCAGACTTAACACAAACTGTTATGGCTTCCTAATAACTATGAAGACTGTCCTGTTTTATGTGCATTTTGATTGAGTCTCACCGTCTATTCTATGTTGCAAGATATAAGAATCATTTTCAGTTTAGCATGAAGGCCAGAATGTTGAAGGCCAGAAATTTTCTTTACAGCATAGAATAAATCTCTAGTTGATACTTCGAAAATAGGATGTTTTT
>JAODAL010081605.1:0-11851 GCA_025379985.1 Phyllomedusa bahiana | reverse complement strand
TAAATAAACAATTGAAAAAAAAAAAAAAGCGCATCTATACCAATATGGTACCAATAAAAAGTACACTTCAGCCCGCAAAAAATGCACTCACACTCAGGTTCATAGGTGGAAAGACAAAAACGTTATTGGTCGCAAAAAAATGGCGCTGCACTGCAAATTTAAAAAATAGTAAATGTTTGGATTTTTTTTTGTGGTACTAAAACATAACGAAAACCTGCAGAACACAGACAATACATCATTTATACCGAAGAGTGAACAACATAAAAACAAAACCCCTCAAACATGACACAAGTACGTTTTTTTTCACATTTCACCCCACTTATAATTTTTTTTGTGGCTTTACACTATATTCTGTGGTACAGTGAATGACACCATTAGAAAGTAGATCTTGTCCCTAAAAATAAAAGCCTATGTGTCTATATAGATGGAAAATGTCTATATAGATGGAAAAATAAAAAAGTAATGGCTTTTGGAAGGCGGGGAAGAACAAAGTTAGGAAGGGGTTAACAGGCAAAGCTCACTAGTGAACAATTTATCGCAAACCCATCCATTAGTGGGACAACTGCCTAAAAAAACAAATTGGATAAGTAACAGTTCACACACCACTATGCAGAAAAGCCATAATACCATGCAAGGCAGACTGCACAAATGCAAAAATGTGCAGTTAGCCTCCTACTGGGAATGGTTCTTTGTCCAGCCACTAAGCTGAAAGTTTGTCCTTGTGCTTGTATAGTTTATTTAAATAATGTCCCATTTTTCTGTGATTTCCTTTTCCAATAATAGCGCATCACTTCAGGACATGGTTATGTCTACTGCAACCTAGAAGTATGTGGTTTGGGTGCAGATATGCCAGCTTCACTGGGTATATTCTGTCTGTTTTTTATGCTTTAGGTAATACTGCTATAGTTAATTTAATCTTGGTAACCTTGTCCCCCCTCCCCTCATGGTGTCGGGGCGACAATGAGTCGTCAGATGTGTTGGCTGGACCTTAAAGTGGGTGACTGCTTTTGCTTTGATTTTTTTGCAGGACATATGGGCTAGTCTTATTTTATTGGTTGACCTGTATATAAATTGTAATGGTTCTAGGAAACTCACATTTACCTCAGAGAAAGCTAAGAGAAAGCTACAGTGAAACGCGTTGGCTGCGTGGGCACCATTCTAATTGGTATTTATAATTTTTTCAAACTCCTGCATTTTCAGGGGAAGGAGGGGTTAACATGCCTTTTTTGATGTACTTATATTATTTATGTCTATCTAATGTTCATATTAAGAAGAAATGCTGAATATTATGTAAATTATATTTAATCAATGTTATTGATTCTCGCTATCTATTTATATAAATTAAGTATGCTTGAACAGTTGGCTACCATGGTTCTTTTGATGGTCTTTTTACCTCATTGTTAAGTGCATGTATTTTGGTATATGTATTTATTTTGGTATATGTACTGACTTGTATCACATTGATTGAAAAAAAAAAAAAACTTTGACGAAGCTCAAACATTGCACTGACGTGGATTGATAAATCACTTATATGGTAATCGTTGGAATCTGTGGAATGCTGCAATTTCTTCAGTCAGTATCTCCAAAGTCTTGTAGGGGTTACAGGTATACAGTGAGTAGTAGATACCAAAAGTGGTCCAAGAAAGGACAATTGGTAAACAGGTGGCAGAGTCACCCAAACCTCATAGACGTGTGAAGATAGCAAAGGCTACACCGTCTGGTCTGATTCCACAGAAGAGTTACTGTATCACAAATTGCTTAGAAGGTTTATATTGGGGATGATAGACAGTGCATCACAGCTTGCTGCCACAGACTGGTCAGTGGTCATGCTGATTCTGTCCACTTCCGAAAGCACCGACACAGCAGCATCAGAATTGGACCATAGAACAATGGAAAAAAGTGTCCAGATGTTATAAATTATGTTTCTTATACATTATGGGGACAGCAGTGCATTGCTTATATATAGGATGGCACAATGTTCAATGGGAAGAAAGCAAGCTGGTAAAGGCAATATAATGTTTTGGGTAATGTCCTACTGGGAAGCCTTGGGTCCCGGCATTAATATGGATTTTTACAACCTCAATTCCAAAAAAGTTGGGACACTAAACAAATTGTGAATAAAAACTGAATGCAATGATTTGGGTGCAACATCTAATATTTATTCAAAATAAAATAAATGACAGTTAAAAGTTAATCTGGTAAATGTAACTTTTGAAAAAAAAAAAATTTGTTTAAAAATTTCACAGTGTCTACAAATGAAAAAAAATTTGGGACAAGTAGCAATAATGGTGGAAAAAGGCATTAGCATATAACGAACAGCTGAAGACCAATCAACACTAATTGGTGAATTGACAAACATGATTGGGAAAAAAAAGGGCTCCCAGAGTGCAGTGTCCTCTGAAGCCAAATGGAAAAGGGATCACCAAATTTCCCAAACCTGTTGCGCGAAAGATAGTGCACAATACCGGGATGGGTTACCCAGCGAAAAAATAGCAAAAAATTTTAAAGTTATCATCATCAACCATACATAACACCAGGGGCGTTGCGGGGTCCAAAAACATCCGGGGCCGGGCCCTTTTGGTTTTTCGGGGTAGGGCTGGGTTCACACGACATTTTTCAGCCTCTTGTAAAATGCGGATGTTTTTTATAAGAGAAAAAACCTTGTGTTCCTGTCACAATTTTTTTCTGCACTTTCCACACAGACCCCGCCATCTCCCAAAGCAGTACGACAGTAAAAAATCACCAATGAAAAATTTACTTTTTAAAACTTCTCATTTTCATATGATAATACCCCTAAACAGTCCCCAAACATACACCGATACAGGGAGCAAATATACCGGACATGATTTTTACTAAAACCCCCCTACAAAACCCAAGCCCCCAAAATACAACTTAAGGCCAAATAATCCTGCCAGACCCTGACCAAACGCGACCCCCCTGTGCCCATCAGCTGTACACAGGCTCTAATTCAAAAACCACCGCCATACAGGCCCAATAGTGGTAGACACCAGGGGTACACAGCCCTAGACTGTATATTACCCATACGTGCCAGATAGTTTTATTTAATTGTATGTAACTCTGCAGAAATATAAGTATTACACGCAGTTACATTTAGAAACTCCCCCGGAGCCTCTTTTTGATCAGGTCGTTCACTTTCCCTTTCTTCTCCATCCGGTTCACACCTTCATGCTGTTTAGCTCCCGGCCAATACTTGTCCTTTAGGATTTTGGACACAAATATTTTAGAATCCCAATTTCCAGAAACTCCTTAATTTATAGTATACAGTCCCCCAGTTAGGTATATGGGGACTAAGCATATAGGGGGCCACGGGCAGGTATAGGGGGCCCAAAAGGGCCCGGAAAAGGGGGGGCCACAGGCAGTTTTAAGGGGGCACACAGTAATATAGGGGGGCACACAGAATATAGGGGGGGCCGGGCAGTATAAAGTGGGGCACAGGCAGGTAAATATGGGCACTGAGGGAGTATATGGGGGGCCACAGGCAGGAAAATTTGGGGCCAAAAGGGCAGAAAATTTGGGGGCATGAGGAGTATATGGGCCACGAGATATGGGGGCCTCAAAAGGGGGTAATAGGGGCACGGGGTATATGGGGCACTGAGGCAGTATATAGGGGCCACAAAAAAGGTATATGGGGCATGAGGGGGTAATGGGGGCACGAGCCGTATAGGGGGCCACAGACAGTTTTTGGGGGCCACGGGCCCGGGCATATAGGGCACAGGCAGGCGTATTGGGGGGCCACAGGCAAACCCCGTATGGGGGCCACAGGCAGGATTATAGGGCCACGGGCCAGGATATGGGGCCCGGGGGCAAAAATTGGGCCACAGGCAGGATTATAAGGGCCCACGGCAGGGATTTAAAAGGGGGCCACAGGCAGGCATTATAGGGCTAAGCAGGATATGGGGCCCGGGGCATATAAGGGGGCCAGGGGCATATGGGGGGGCCACAGCCAGGCATTATAGGGGCAAAAAGGCAAGCTTTATAGGGGCACAGGCAGGGATTTGGGGCCACAGACAGTGGGTATGGGGGGCCACGGAGGATAGGGGGGCCACGGGCCCAGGGATATGGGGCCACAGACAGGGGTAGGGGGCCACAGGCAGGCATTATAGGGCCCCACTAAGGCAGGTAAACGCTTTAAAAAATAACAACAGTAATACCACCTTAACCCCCCCGGCGAGCCGCTCTGTCCTCTTCAGCCGCGCGCTCCCCGGCCCAGCTCCTGGCCCCAGGGCCTATGACGCGCGTGCCCCGAGACAGGCAGCGTCCGATGACCCACGTCACGCGACGCCCCCGGCGAGGGCACGGGGCCGCGGCGGGTCCTCAGCGCTTGAGGACCGGCGGCCTCTCGGTGTGGGACCTGGGGGCCCGACACTGTCGCGGGGCAGGGAGCGCTCCTCATTTCCGCAAAGCCCGCAGCTGCATGTGCGCCAGGGGACCACATGCAGCAAAAGGGCCATGGGTTTGCTCCAGGCCCCAGGGCAAGGCCTGAGCCGGGAAACCCGGGGGACAGGGGTTTTTTCCGGGGGCCCGACCCCCCGAATAAAACAGCCACGACCCCCCTGCCATAACATCATCAAAGTTTCAGAGAATCGGGAACAACGCTGTGCGTAAGGGTCAAGGACATAATACCTATTGGATCTCTGACCCCCGGCCCATTAAACGTCCCCTGACCTCAAACAGGGAAAATGCCACTGTAAAGGAAATAACAAGGGCTCAGGAATCTTCCAGAAAGCATTGTCAGTAACCCCAATCCCCCGTGCCATCCCCCGTTCCCCTGCTGAAACTCTACGGCAAAGAGGAAGCCATTTCTAAGCAAGCTCCACAAGCTCAGCCATTTGCACGGGCCCCGGGGTCTTTTAAAAATGGAGTGTGGCAAAAAGGAAAATGTTCGGGGTGGTCAGATGAGTCACGATTTGAATTTTTTAGGAACAGTGGGGGCCCTTTCATCCGACCAGAGAGACAAGGAAACCAAGTTGTTACAAAGTCCTTTCAAAACCCCTGCATCACTGTGGAATGGGTTGCATGGTGCTTGTGGCATGGGCATTTTTGCATGACGGGAAAGCCCATTAATGAAAGGGAAGCAATGTCAGGTTCTATAACAACATATGCTCCATTATACGTCACTTTTTCAGGGAAACCTCATTTTTCAAAAAGATAAGCCAACCCCCATTCTGCAGCATCACAAATCATGGCTCGGAGGAAGGGTCCCGGGGACTAAATGGCCCGCCTGCAGTCCAGATCTTTCACCTATAGAGAACATTTATCAAAGAGGAAAGGGGGGACAAAGAAAAGCCCAAACGTTAAAAGTTTTAAGGCCTGTATTAGACATGAATGGGGGAGCATTCCTTTTTTCTAACTTAGAAATGGGCTTCTCTGTCCCCAAGTTTTTTACTGTTGTAAAAGAAGGGGGAAGCCACAAAAATGGAAAAAACGGCAGGGTCCCACTTTTTTGGGATTTGTTGATGCCATGAAATTTTTAAAAAAAATATTTTTCACTTTAAAAAAGTACATTCTCTCAGTTAAACTTTGATCTGTGATTTGTGTTTTATTTTGAAATAATATTAGATGTTGGCACCTCCCAAAAATATTGCATTCAGTTTTTATTTACAATTTTTTTTTGTGTTCCCAAATTTTTTGGAATTGAGGTTGTACTTAAACATTGTTGCAGACCGAGTTCTTCATTGGACTGGTATTTCCTAATAACAGTGACCTCTTTGAGCAGGATAATGTGCCTTGCCAAATCTGTAAAAAAAAAAATGGATTGAGATACATAATAAAAAGTTCAAGGTGTTGACTTGACTTTTAAAATTCCCAATCTCGTCAACAAATATTTTCTTTTGTCTGAAAAAAATTAAGAAACAGTCATTAGATAATGTATTTTTATATAAAGGGCTTAATCCATAGCATTAGCCATAATATTGATAACTCTGGGTAGCGAAGCAGTTAGAGAATGTAGACACTATGGGCGACATGTATGAAGATCGGCGCGTCGGAGTGCCCGTTTTCGAGCGCTCGAACATGAAAGCTGCGCCTCATGTATGTCGGCGCCCGAGGTGCGCTCATACATGCGGTGTAAAGAAAGTCCCCTGCGCCTCGCCAGTGTGTGAGGCGCAGTGCGGGACTTAGGCGCAGAAGGACTGCACCTAAAATTAAAGAGAAAATATATAAGATCGCTCAAGAAATAAATATCAGCTCTCAGCTCCGTGAGACATGGAGTATGAATTAAAAAAAAAGTTTTTATTAGGTGTAAAACATGATCTGAAAAAGAGCTCAAACCTTCTAAAAAAATACATAAATAAAATCCCTAACAAAAAATCAATAACGCCGCAACATCAGGAATTGGGATATTGAAAATTGACGGGAAATACAGGAATTCAAGTTCTGTAAGCACTTCTCATTGGTCGGCATAAACCAGCCAATCAGAATAGGAGCGACAGTGACCCATTATAACCTATGGAGTAGTATTGACCAATCATATGAAAAGGCGGGACAGTTCAAAATACAGTAAAAAAGGCAGAAAAGAGCTGATTGGTTGAACAAGCGGGGGCTTGGCTATTCTGGCCAATCAGAGCGCAAACTACTTTGTCCCATTGTAGTCTATGGAGAGATGGGGGCACTGAAATCTCAGCTCCGTGCGGCATGGAGTATTAGTAAATAAATCGTTTTTATTAAGTGTAAAACATTCTCTGTAAATACAGTAATTCAAATTCTGTAAGCGCTTCTCATTGGCTGGTATATGACGACCAATCAGAATAGGAGCGACAGTGACCCATTATAACCTATGGAGTAGTATTGACCAATCAAATGAAAAGGCGGACAGTTCAAAATACAGTAAAAAAGGCAGAAAAGAGCTGATTGGTTGAGACCAGGCGGCAGATATGAATCCACCAATCATATGTAGTGCGTCTATTTTGAGTGTAGCAAAGAAGGGCGCGATAGAAGGGCGCCCTAAAAGTTATTACTGTCTATGGGAAAAAATTCTAGTACTGTGATTGGTTGGGGGAAGAGGGGCTCGTCCTACTTAGCCAATCAGCGGGTGAGCTACTTATCTCATAGAGTTCTATGGGGAAAAGAAATGCAGAGCGAGCTCTGTTTGTGATTGGCTAAGTTAAAAGAGGCGCGATTATTTGGGCCAATGGGAGAGCGAGCGACGCTCTTATGGGTTTTCTAATGCAATCTATAATAAACTGTACATGCCAGAAATCAAATGATAAGACTGACAAAGTTGTAGCGATCTCTATATAAAATGAAAAATAATATGAGGGTAACGATAATAAACAAATAAAAATGAATTCAATGAGTTCATTTTAATTTTTTTTATTTTCGTTAGCCAATGATCAATAATATGGGTGTAACTAAAATAAAGAAATAAAAATGAATTCATTGAATTGATTTTTATTTGTTTATTTTCATTACACCCATATTATTGTTCATTTTATATACACATCGGCACAACTTCATGAGTCTTTTCATTTGATTTCTGGCATGTACAGTTTTATTATAGATTGCATTAGAAAACCCATAAGAGCGTCGCTCGCTCTCCCATTAGCCCAAGTAATCGCGCCTCTTTTAACTGAGCCAATCACAAACAGAGCTCGCTCTGCATTTCTTTTCCCCATAGAACTCTATGAGATAAGTAGCTCACCCGCTGATTGGCTAAGCAGGACGAGCCCCTCTTCCCCCCAACTAATCACAGTACTAGAATATTTCCCATAGACAGTAATAACTTTTAGGGCGCCCTTCTATCGCGCCCTTCTTGCTACACTCAAAATAGACGCACTAAATATGATTGGTGGATTCATATCTGCCGCCTGGGCTCAACTAATCAGCTCTTTTCTGCCTTTTTTACTGTATTTTGAACTGTCCCGCCTTTTCATTTGATTGGTCAATACTACTTCATAGGCTATAATGGGTCACTGTCGCTCCTATTCTGATTGGCTGGTTTCTGCCGACCAATGAGAAGAGCTTACAGAATTTGAATTACTGTATTTCCCGGCAATTTTCTATATCGCAATTCCTGATGTTGCACCGGTGACGGCGACAAACGCGTTGTTAGGGATTTGATTGATGTCTGTTTTTAAAAGGTTTTAGCTCTTTTGCAGATAATGTTTTACACCTAATCGATTTTTGGAATCATACTCCATACCTCACGGGGCTGAGAGCTGAGATGTATTTCTTTTGCAATCTTATATATTTTTCCTCTAATCTTAAATGATCCACTTTTTCAATACATTTAATCGTTTTTAGACAACTTTGATAGTTATGTTTAGTAATGAAAATTTTTTCTAGACAACTGTTTTTTATTAGTGCACTGTTGCAACAGTCGACCGAAAGCACATTTTGCCCCATTCCATTACGTTCTCGCTTCACTTCGCCTCCTCCGGCTCATTTAGACCACATTCAACTAGGTCTGCCTGTCGGAGCTGTCGAGCGCTGCAATGCGCCTCACTTTGCCAACCTGCGAGTATTCGAATATGGTGCGTTCCGCCCCAGAACGCTCACACCGCACCCATTGCACGCCCCTTCATGTTAGGCGCAGCCGAAAGTGGCGAAAGTTGCGCCTAACACTGCATCACTACGTCCGACAGTGGATTCGGATCGGTGAGGCGCAGTGTTCGCCAGAAAACAGGCACAACACCCGATCATACATGTCGCCCTATTTTCTATAAACTGGGCTGTGGGGAAAATAACAAAAGATTACAAAAGTCACCCTCCCCTCCAAAATTTAATTTACTCAGTTTGCAGGACTGCAAAAGTCACCCAAGCCCCTCACTGTGCAACAGTTATTTGACGATGCCATTAGTTAGGCAAAAGGTATGTCCACAATTTAGATGTGAGGCCTGACTGTTCCCAATCCATCCATAGGAAACCAGCCCAGCAGGGAGTCGAAGCATCAAAGGATTGTCCGTTAATTTCGTTAGCACCTTGCCCAAGGTCCAGGTCCCAGACCCAAGCATCAAAGGGATGAGCAGACAGCCAGGTGCCAAGAATTCATAAGGATTTATAGAAGAACCGTGCATCACAGGCACACCATTTTTAAATATGAAACTTCCAACACGCTGTCACTCCCGCGTTTGTAGGACACACGGGCCGGGAAAAATGGAAGGCTTGGACATGGAACGTAGCAGAATGCCAGAGTTTGGTACCAAGTTGTAGCTTAGACCCATCCAGTTCTGATGGTATCACTAACTAGGTTCTGTACCAATGCTCTGCCGCAATATGGCCCATTTTGTGTTCAAAGTCAAAACCAGCATGGCCCGAGAGGGAGGAGAGTGTAGAAAGTCCCAGGGGGCGTGAGAGGGTGTGATAGGAGGTGTGAAGGGGGTGCGACGTGGGATGTCCCAGTACAGTTATGAATCAATGCCCAAATGGGGCCACCTGCACCAGCATTTCAGGAGCATTCACACACAGGAGCAAGGCCACATTCACCCCCCCCCCCCCCCCCCATGTGTCCCCAGTACAAGGCCAACCTAAGGTAAATGGACACATCTTGCTGCCTCTTTGTCTGTACTTATACCGTATAGTATTTGCACCTCTTGCCAATATCTGTATAGTTATATCCCTATGTATGTATTGCTTGTCTAGTGCAGCCCCCCAAGACAATTAAATCTATAAACTTTAATCCAGAGCAGGTATTTTGTCTTGATCGCCGATCTCACTTGTCTGTTTTGCTCGGCATCTAATATATCGCTACCTGGACTGGTTCCTGGCCTTGTTATAAGTCTGTAGCGGACCAGTCTTGTAACTAACGAGGAAATGGTGGCAGTTTACGGGGCTGGCAGAGTTATGTTTCACCAGTGTGGGTAAACAGATGTCTCCCAGCCATTCAGGGTGGTGGGCGAGTGGGTTATCCTCTCGCACTCCCTGTGTCTTCCTGTGCCTGTGAGGACAGGGGTTAACTGTGAAACCGTATCCGGCTGACCTTGTTCACCCCTAGGGGGAGTGTAACATCACGATACACCCCAAGTCAGGCTGTCGACCCTCAAGTGGGCGCAAGCTTTTCCTGACATAGGCAATATAAAATACTTCAGTACACTTAATCATAGGTGTAACTTTAAGCCAGGTTTCGACTGGTTCAGAGGGTAAACCCCCAGTGGCCCCCAGTTAATGGTAATAGCTGATCTTCAGGTAGGAAGGCAGACAAAGAGAGGCAGGAAGAAAGAAGCATGTAAGGTATGTACAGTCATGTAAAGTAGTTGTAAGATGGACCCCAAGAATCAACTACACTGATGGTCCCCAGGCACCTCAGGCAACACTGCTTGAAGCTTTAAGGCTTCTAAAGCAAAATCTCTCCCTATCTACCATGTATCTTTTATAATACTACTGGCTTTCTATGTTGCAGAAGGATATTTGACATGCACCAGGACACAAATGCAACTCCTCTTTGTTCCTGGTTAGTTTGAATACCTAAGTTCCTGCACTCAACTGCTGAGGAAACTCTCCATGAGTTAAGCTATGCTGAAGGCAAAAATACCGATTTTTAACTTAAATTTGAAATCACAGATATAATTTTGTATAGCTAATTATATATTTAATAAGCTCTTAGCCTAGATCTGTTGCAATGCTGACCTACACTAATGAGCCATAACATTACAGCATTGATTATCTTGTCACAATTACATTAATAATAATAATAATAATAATCTTTATTTATATAGCGCCAAATATTCCGCGCATTTAAAAAAAATTTAAGGGTGACAACGAATTACCATAAAAATACTTCAAAAACACAAGGGGTGAGGGGCCCCGCTCGGAAGGGTTACAATCTATTAGGGGTTGTATGGTGAAACATACGGGAAGAAGTCTAAATTTTCAATGGCCGCCATGTTTTATAAATAGGGGGGGGTTTTCATGAAAAAAAGGATGAACCTGCCACCCGATGTCAAATAACGAAAAGTGCCTGTGGTGCCCCGTGAGGGATGACAAATGTGTGGGTAGCATTAGGGATCTTGGGAGGCCAGGTGAGAAAATGTTTTTTTCAGGGCCCCCTTAAAAATATGAGGGGTTGAATGTGCCTATCGCCCCGGTAGATATTCCAAGAACTGTGCCGCACGTGTGAAAAACTTTGGAACGGAAGGGGGGTTCGGGGATTGAGATGTAACCGATATCCACGGCGGAAGGGGTCGGGTTGGGAGACGAGACGGGGAGGAATTAGGGGGGGCATTGTAAAAGTTTATGATGAGAGTTTGAATTTATACTGATCCGTACGGGATGGGCAAAACCCTGCATGACGACACAGGTTTAAAACATTAGTTTGCGGGTGGGGGAGAAATAAATGGGTGCGCATTCAGACAGATGAAGAGGGGAGAGTTTGCAGAGGGGAACCATTACAGGGAGTTACATAACAAAAAGAAATAAAAGGGGCCCCAATTAGAGTTTGACTTGTTTTCCCCAGTGAGAAACGGACGGATTCTGGAATGTTCTGGGTGAGGTGACAGGAAGGGCAAGGATGGATAAATGGGGTGAAGGGCAGAAGAATTAGTATAACCCCCCAGCAGCCCGCGCCTAGGAAATGGTGGTACCACATACAGAAACCGAAAACGGGTGGGTTGGTTTTAAAGGCGGGGGAAAAAACAAGAAGTTTTAGTTTTTTGGGTTTATTTCAGAGGAAAGGACTGATTTCAAGCAGCGGAAAAAACATCATGGGGGTCCACGGGGATAGGATGATTTAGGGGAGGTTTAAAAAGGGGGTTTATCACATAGCGATGGGGACTGGAAACCAAATCTGCTGAGGTTTGTCCAATGGGGGGGGTTAGTTGAGGAAGAAGGGGGGACCAAAAACTGATCCTAGGGAAATGTAACAGCAAGAGGGAAGGAGGGAGGAGATCGAAAAATA
>JAODAL010081604.1:0-11852 GCA_025379985.1 Phyllomedusa bahiana | reverse complement strand
TAAATTTTGAAAAAACCAGGAGGAGAAGAAGGGGATAAATGATAGACATTCTAGGATCGGGAAAAGCAGATTTTTTAACATCGGGTCAAAAATGTGTTTTAGTGTTGACTGGAACCCATGTACGTCTGTCAAAAGTTTTGAAAATGACAAAATATTTTTTTTTAAAATGATCTGTTCCCTCGGGTTTTTATGTGTTTTTGTCAGAGTTTTATACATACAGAAAATTACAAGTGAAAATCTTTATAATTAAAAAAGCTTTTATGACAGTTAGAATGAGTTAATGCAGCAAGTCAATATTTGCAGTTTTGCCCCTTCTTTTCAAGACCTCTGCAATTCTCCTGGCATGCTCTCAATCAATTTTCTGGCCAAATCTGACTGAGCGCCCATTTTTGCACAATCAATGTTGATTTTGTCAAAAATTTTTTGGGTTTTTTTTTGTCCACCCGTTCTTGATGTTGACCACAAGTTTAAGGGGATTAAAATCTGGGGATTTTCCACCCCAGGGCCCCAAAATCTTCTGTTTTTTTCCCCGGGCCCTTTTAGTTATCCCTTTTGGTTTATGGCAAGGTGCTCCATCATGGGGAAAAGGCATTGTTGATCAAAAAACTGTCTTGGAGGGTTGGAGAAGTTGCTCTTGGGGACTTTGGTACCATTTTTTTTCATGGTGTTTTTTTTGGCAAAAGTTAGAGACCCGTTCCCTTGGGGGAAAAGAAACCCCACACATGAATGGTTTTGGATGCTTTACAGTTGGCAGGGGACAAGACTGGTGGATCGTCACCTTGTTTTTCGAACAAGCTGTTTTCCGATTTTCCCAAACATTCGGAAAGGGGGGATTCACTGAGAAAAGTTTCCCATTTTCTCAGAAGTCCCCCCGACCTTTGGCAAATATCGTCGTCCCTATGTTTTTTTTGGAGAAAGGGCTTCTTTGTGCCCCCTTGAACGGGCCCTTCCCTCATGAGTCCCGCCTCACAGTGCATGAGATGCATACACCTGCTGTGCCTTTCCCTAAGAAAGCCTGCACTTTTGGTAACGTTCCGAAACTGAAACCTTTAAGAGACGGTCCTGGTTTGCTGGTTTTTTTTGGGGCCCTGGAGCCCTTTTTTGGAACAAAAGAAACTTTTCTCCCTTTAATTCCTTTTGATGTGTAGATTGTTTATGAGGTGCGTTTTCTACTGCGATACTTTCCCTGTCCCGTTTTTTTGGGAGTGCAATAATGATGACTGTTTCTTTTGAATAACCCCTGGTTAAAAGGAAAAAAAAATGATGCCAGAAGCCCCTTTTAAAGTGTCCTGGTGTGATTCTTTTCTTAATCATGAAGATTGATCTCAAATCCTGTCCCCATCAACACCCCACCCGGTTAAAGGAGCAATCATGAAAAGATGTTAGTGGTCTTTTAAGGGAGGCCTGCAAGAATTGAAATGTGTTTTGGGGGGAAAAAATTCATTTTCTAGGCAACTATTGCTTTGCAATTAATTTCTGTTTAAATGATCATCTTTTAACATTTGGAGTAAATGCAAATTGGATTTTAAAACCTTGCGTAGGTTTGTAAAAAAATTAACTTTGTTTCATTTTCAAAAATTTTGGCCAGGGCTGTAAATTTTTGAGTCAAGGGCCAAGGGCTTGAGAAGAAGGTAGTGGCCCGAGTTACCTTTTAGGGACCCCAACGAAAAAGGGAGAGGGAAGGGGAGTGAGGTGAGAAATTAAAGGGGGTTTTATGAAAAATTTTACGTTTTTTAAACTTTTAATGGGGATAGATTGCACCGTTTATGAACCTACTCTAGGGGTCATTAAAACAGGACTTTGCATAACCCCACATTTCTTCTAGGTATACCAAATTGAAAAGGGGTTTCTGTTCGCAGTAATGTGCCCAGAATTCCCGACTGAAAACTAAAATCATAGTTCGTACGATTCCAATTGCCCAGTTGTAGGCCCCCGAAATCGGGTATTACAAAGTGCCGCTTGCGCTCTGTAATGCGCTGATAAAGGCGGGGCGGGGGATTTTTCGCTAATGCGAACGGGGCTGGCCTGTGTCTGGTGTTTTCCCGTCCATTCATAATGTTCCTGAAAGTCTGATCAGAGAGTGAGAGGAGATCCAAAGAAAGAGCAGCTGTTATGGTGGGTGGAGGATTTTGTAAGAGTATTGAGTGATCTACTATATCGAAGGCAGATGACAGATCTTATAACTCTGAGTTGTGCAGTTATTCCTCCTAGAAATTCATTACCAACTTGTCCGCTGAGTTTTACAATTTCGGGATTTTCTTCCAGTCTGAAGTTGAGTCAGTGTGTGCGTACACCCTCCAATTGGTGCACCAGCAACAGATTCGAAAAAAGCATTTTTGGTGGGTAGAGAGGAACGCCAAAAACAGAGTTATAAAAGGAGATGCTCCAGAATTGTTATTTCACAGGAAACACAAGGATTTACTAAAACAGATATGTCAGGAATGTCCACAGATTCTCTTTAACCCCTAACTGACATTTCATATACTGGTACGTTATAATGCCGATAAGGTTGTATAGAGCAGGATGGTTAAGTTCCTCAAGGAGACATAAATACTAGGGGGCTCAATTGCTTGTACACCCTTCTTCATTATATAGGAATTACAGAAGGGTATACTAAAATTATGTTTCTATTACTACCTATCGGAGAAGGCTCTGACCTCTGCTGTTAGTGATGAGTGTCAGCTGTAATAATCAAGTGGCATAAACATCGTAAGACGTGGGCTCAGCAAACGAGATGGCTCCATTCATCGCTACTGACAATAGGATGTACTCATACCATATGTCCATTGTCAGTAAGAGGATAATATATAATTAGTTTAAAAGGTTGTGCAATAAAATGAATGTAATTTATACAGTTCGGGGGTAGATGATTGTTTTAGTCTTTTAGTGTGCAGTGTAACCAAGTCTATACCTAGGCCACCCCCCCCAGAAGGTTTATCATGAAGACTTTTTTTTTTATTTTTTTTATTTGTGGCAGAGCAATCTCTGGTTTG
Source organism: Phyllomedusa bahiana (assembly GCA_025379985.1). Lineage (NCBI taxonomy): Eukaryota > Metazoa > Chordata > Amphibia > Anura > Hylidae > Phyllomedusa > Phyllomedusa bahiana. The sequence goes on along the minus strand of JAODAL010081604.1, from coordinate 8,859 downwards.
TCACATGTTTCTGCCAATAAAGGGTGTGCAGCAGGAGACTTGCTGCAGATGCACCACCGGGGACCTGGTCTCGGTGGGGAAAAGGCACCTGTATTGGGTCAGTGACTCTATGTTATTGACACTTGCAAAAGCGACTAGAATAGCTGCCAGGCGCATATGGGGGGTGGTTTTTTGGAACGCTTTTGTTTTGGGTGGGTGGTGTTCCGGTTTCCAGGAAGGGTTTTGGGAGGTCTTTGTGGGAACCTTTTAAAAAGCTGTCACAGTTGATCTGTGGGGGTGGTCGGCTGCCTAGTGCTGGGGGTCAGAGGAGTGTGGGAGGCTTTTCCCCTGCAGTCTTGGGGAAGTCTAGAGTGTAAGGGGGATGTATGATATTGATGGGGGGGAAGGTAGGCCCGGGGTCTCAATGATGTTTAGTTGTGTTTAGATGTCCGCAAAAAAAAGAAGGTAAGGCGGCGTCACCACTTTTTGATTAAGTTTTTTATTCAAACACCCGGCATAAAAACAGAACGGGATTAGGGCTGTGAAACCCCTCGATCGTTTTGGCACCCGTTTCCCGCCTTGAGGAAGCGCGTGAGCCCCAAAACGATCGCAGGATTTAAGCCTAAATCCCGGTCCGTTTGTTCCGTTTTTTGAAAAAAGAAATTAAATCGATAAAGTGGTGGTGCCCCCCCTTACTTCTTTTGTTTATGCGGGACTCACTTTGTCATCCTTATGGCTGGCACCACTGAAATTTTTGGGGAGGTGATGACTGTTTTAAATCCCTATGCATGAAGGATACCTATATATGAAAAGGCTGGTGCAAGTTGAAATTATCCCCTTTGGGGCCCACTCAGCTTTGAAATGGGGTTTGTGTTTGATGGGGCGGGGTTTTTTTTTTTTTTGGTTTTTTTTGATCCCGTTTTTTGGCCGGTGAATTAAAGTGGTGAGGCCAGTGTTGGACGAAACCCTGTGGTCCTGGAATATTTGGTGTCCCCAAAACCGTTGCCACGGACGACAATCAACAAGCAAAGTGTGACCTAGGACAGTCTGATGGATTCAAATGGGTGGTTTTCCCTATTACTTTTTATTTTACTTCTCCATATTATCTACAGTATTACTGCTATTACTCGGGAATTGTTTTTTGGTTTTTTTTATCAGTGGAGAAAACTGCAAAGTGATGAGAAGATTTAAGGTACACAGCATAAAATACCGGTCGAGTTTTTCTTATGAATTGACCCCGTATTTTGATGTCTTTGCATGGGTTTTGGGGACGGTTCTGTCCGCAGTTTGCGTTCGTTGTCCCCACCATTGAAATGCACACTTGCCCTCCGAAAATTAGGCAAAAGATTGTGCATGTTCTGAGTTTTTCGGAACGCCGGCAGTGTAAAAATCCGTTGCCGAAAATCTTTAGTTTTGATAGAGCGATTTCGTAAAGTCTATGGGAATGGTTGAAGTATTTTTTCAGACAGTTTAAAATGAAAACCGTCTGAAATCCGTTGAAAACCCCATGCTGTGGGGATGTCCCCCTTACACTCTCCACATATGAGATTAGAAATGGAAAGAAATATAGAAAACAGGATCATGGAGGAGGCCCAGAGTTTATTAGAAAAGCTGAATGGTGGTGAGTGCTGTCTTCTTTATTGCACAATTCCAGCAGTTAAAAGTACTTTTGTTTTGTTGGATGATTTCCCATTCAAAGGCCCTTTTTTCTCACATGTAGTGCGTCTCATTTCCTTTATTTATGAATAATGTGATATTTCCCCTACTGTAAGAGATTGTATCGCTCACAAGTCCATGTCCATTGGGGCTCAGGCAGGGCTGCCGTTAGGGGAGGAAGGCAGTACTGCTGTACGGGGCCTGGCCAGTCTGTGAATAAAAGGGGGGCCCCCCCTCCACGGCAGGTACCGCCCTTTGCTTACTTAGTGGTAGAGAGGGAAAAGGCGCAGGCTAATCAGTACTTATTTTTGTCAGTGTGGCAGGGTAGGTGGGGGCCCCGGGTGCAAGTCTCAGCTCCCCCCACATAGTTTTACTAGTGTTTCAGACTTCCTTCCTTGCGCAGCCTTTTGATCAGAGCAGCCCGGGCCGCCTCCCCCCTTGGCTGGGGAGGGGGCAGCACTGATGTCAACAATTTAACAGTGAGTCCCGGCCTAGGGGGTCTCACTGATTCAGAATCACCACCCGAGGGGAAGAGGGGAGAGGAGAGGAGGGGGGGCTGCTCGATCCAAACTGCACAGAGGATTGGAGGAAATGATTTATTAAGCTATGTGAGCTTGCGCCAGGGTCCCTATTTTTTGGAAGTGATGCCGGCCCTCCCAAATTTTATGGGGCCCGCCAAGGCCCCTCACACGACCAGGGGCCCCCGTTCAAGGCCCCCACAGGTTTTGTGGGGGCCCCTGGGGGGGCCCCCATACGTTGGTGGTGCCTGGTGGGGCCCAGCATGTTGGTGGGGGCCCCCTGAGGGGGAGCTCCCCCGTCTGGTGGGGGCTTGTGGGGGGCCCCAAAAGGGGGAAGGTACAGAACTTGAGTGGGGCCCCACGTGGTGAGGGAGTAGGACCCACTAAAGTTTTATGTGGGGCCCATTTTGTTCTACGCCTAACTATTTTTTGGGGGGGGCCCCTATCTGCCTACCTCGGGGGCCCCCTATCTATTTCCTAATAATACGGGGCCCCTTTTCTATTATCAGGGGACCTATATAACTAACTACCCGGGCACCAAGGGGTAATTATTATATTTGGGGGCCCATGTATGGGGGGTTTGACTGGGGGGGCAATGGTGGGAAGATGTTTAAAAGGAGAAGTTATGGCTTGTGTTGTGAAATTTTGCAGGACGATGGTGGCTGGGAAAATCTTCATGGGGCCTGGACTGGATGGAGAAGAAAGGGGAAAATGAGGACTCCTCGAAAGGCGTCACCTGGAAAGGCCTATTTTGTTTCTTTTGTGTGCATTGTATCCACCCCCCCCCCCCCCCCCCCCCCTTCGACCCCAACGACGAGGTGTAAGACTTTCTTTGTTGCTCATAGCAACCAATCAGAGGTCAAAGCAACCAATCAGAGCACCCCTTTCATTTCATAAAGTGCTCTGAAAAAATGTAAGGGGAACTCTGATTGGTTGCTATGGGAAACAAAGAAAGTCTTACACCTAGACTGTTTTCATACATATCCCCCTATATGGTCACTGTATGGTGGTAATATTGGTCTTATTGTAATGGATTATATTCAGTAACAGTATTGTGGCATTCTTTGGCATCTTTATGGTGAAAATATGTGGTGATGATATTGTTGTATTATTTGGTCTTTGTATATTGTTGTTATTGGTAATATCGTGTTTAGTATACTAGTTTGATCAGTAACTTTAAAAGTGGTTTTAGTCACCTATGTAGTGATATGTATTTTCTGGTGTTTGTTATTTTTGGTTTGGGTTTATAGGGTTTTGGGTCGTAATTTTTTGTGTATTGTCACCATATGTAGTAATTTGGGTGGTATTATCTAGTTGTGTATATGATTTTGGGTTTTTTAATTGGTCTGGGTATACGGGGTTTTGGGCAGTAACATTTGTGGTGAGATGCGGTGATCTTTTTGGGGGTAATTTCTTAGCCCTTGTATAAATTACTGACAAACCCCAAAATTGATAAACTAAAATGTTGTAAAATTCAACAAGAACTAAATCCAAAGAAATGGCGCAACTGCATTTTTTTTCTGAGGTTGGGTGGCGAGGATTGCTGGGCGTGGTTGGTGGGGGGCAGAGCGATGGGGTTGACAGGGACGGGGTTAACAGGTCGGGGTGGCCCATACGCTTTAGTTATAGGGACCCTTAAAGTTCTGATGGTGGCCCTGGGCTCAGGATCTCGAATTCAAATTGATTTATTCATGTTGCCACTACAATACACCAGGTTTTCTCTGTGATGAGATTGTTCTCGAAGAAGGAGGGAGGTGTGAATGAGAGAAATATGAATATGATCGACTCCTCCTCTCGCAGGGTGTCTAACCATTTTGATGCCTTGTGGTAACAGAGAAGCCGTATTGCACACAAGTGCCTGAATACAATGCAATGAGACTGCCAAGGTTTACTTAGTAAATGAAATGTATCCAATAGGTGGTAACATATCCTAGTTTTTAAAGTACAAGATGTACTACCTGTATACTGAACTTTGCAGTCATTACATGTGAATAGATAGACTGCATATGATGCATTACAATTGATATATTGTTTTATGTCGTATACTTTTTAATGGCAACAGAATAGAAAGTTTTAGGTATTTTAATAACATTGCAACAAATACACCTAGTGTGTGAGTATTTATAACAGCCCAGAGAGACAAGCCATGGTGCTTGTGCTGCAACCATATCATTAGTCAAACTCATTGATAAGATATCACCCAAGGTTAATGCCTTGCGAGATATACTGTATGTCTCCATCCTTCCTTCAACAAATCAGAAAATAAAACATAATCCAAATGTAGGACCGGTAAATATTTTGAAATGATACCTATAATATCATGATATTTGAGACTATAGAGAGTTGAAAGCACAACTGGATGTTAAAGGGGTTTTCTTACCACATTGTATCACAGAGCCAAGAGAAGTTTTACATTCATGCATCCTGTCTCTTCCTGGTCAGGCTGTGCCTGGTTCTACAGTATAGTAGTGATTAGCATATCTGCCCCATATTCATAGCTCACTAAAAGCATGGACAAGAGAGCAGGAGATGTTATTTATAGTACAGAAAGCTCCAGCGCTCTATCAAATAAGGGAGACTAATTACTTTTGTTTACTTTGAGATAACACACTCTGTTCTGCTGGCATCTTCTGTGCCGCTCTGTGGTGATGACACTCCCTGCTATCAGCTGAGAGATAAGGGGAGAGCAGGTCGATAACCTAGTGACCATTTGACGAAAAGTACATGTATCAGCCACTTGTGTAGTAGGATTACAGAAAATAGACAAATGTAAAAATTTAAAACTCTAGAATATGGTGTGACTAAATAAGTGGCAAAAACAAAGAATTAATGTTAAGATATGATGCGCAGTTCGGTATAGCCAACACATCAGAACCCCAAATAATTACAAGGTTGTCTATGTAGTGGCCATACCAAAACATTGTTTCAAAAAACAGGTGATCATGATGGAAAATATATTTAGACTCCCACAATGCCATATATGTATAGAGGCTGCATAGCAAAATAACCATTATATTACCTTTAAAGCTTCCTATGGATTGTTTAGTTGGAGGAATATTGATTTTAAAGTCATTAAAGGCGACATGTCAGAAAAGAGGCAACAGTTTTATGGCTCATTAAATGAGCGTATAGTGTGCCTGGATGAATGAATCTGTCAAAAATCTGGCGTCTGGTCTAGCTTGCATAGTAAAATTGATGAGCCTAATCTAGACGCATAGCAAAATGCAGGCGCATAGCATATCATCGCTGGCATATTTGATGCGCCTACTTTAGGCGCATTCAAATCTGTTGAGCCTTGCATATAATTAGCCTAGTTTTGGTGTACTACAGTTCATTTATATAGATTTTAGGGCGTCAACAGTTTTTTGGTGCAAAATACCTAAAGGGACATGTCACTGTATGTCTTCGTAACAAACCTTTATGAATACAATGTATTTATTCCTGAGAAATCATTGGGCCACCAGAAAAGAAAGTTTACATATTTTCTCAGCCTTTGAGGATAACACATTTCAGTTATTGCAAGAGGTGCATACATAGACATGGATATTAATCCAATCATTAAGGGGTTGAGATCTTTTAACTGCTTCATGGTAACAGTCATTCAACTTTGCAAATTATCTTTTACCACAAACATGAACAATTATTCGATTTTTTAGTGTAGGTGACACTCCAAGGTTATACGCGAGATAAAGCACATATCTTATGGGTCAATGGACCAGCAGTGAATCCAACTTCAGCAGTGAGGTTTAGTGTAGCCCCAGGAGGAGCCTTGAATGTAAAGTTCTGGAGTAATCTGGTGAAGAACAGGAATAGTTCAATTTTAGCCAACTTCTCTCCAGCGCAACTTCTCTTACCTACAATGACATTTGAGGCAAAGGATAAAAGGTTAGTGTTTATTACAAGACATTTTATGCCTCCAATCTGAAGTGTTTTAACACATTGCTGAGTTACCCACCCAGTCCAAATTAATATCACTGTTTTGCCCTCAATAAATCTGATAGACATATTGAGCTCACCCATGATAACTCATGACAATGTCAACCATGATCATTGCCACTCTTAGAACTAAAATTAAATTTGCTGCTTCTTGGGTACTCCTATTTCACCCTGAGGGTAACAAAGGCCTTGGGAATACTACAATGAATTTTCAAAACCTTTAGTGTCCTTAAACTTTCTTAAACTTAAACAGGATCTAGGTGGGCAACAAAAATAATAAAAGGACTGGGTGGACTGCAATTCCCCAAAAGATTAGCAAGATTAGAGAAAAGACGGCTTCGGGGGGACATAAATATGTATAGATATATTAAAGTTCAGTGTAGAGATCTCTCCCAAGATTTTTTTATACCCAGGACTGTATCCAGAACAAGGGGGCATCCTCTACATCTATAGGAAAGAAGGTTTCTACATAAACATAGAAAGAGATTCTTTACTGTAAGAGCAGTGAGACTGTGGAACTCTCTCCCAGAGGAACTTGTCATGGTAAATTCAATCTTCCATTCTGAGGTCGGTGGTACCAGCCCCCTTCGGTTTAACTATAGACCGAAGTATTCCTTTCCCGTGATCACGGCGCAGGTCTTCAAGTCGAATAAAATTATTTTTATTTGTTTAAAACCTTTTAATGTAGTTGCCCTCCTAAACATAATAGGCAGATTGTAAGGGATATCATTCCTTAAATAAGAATCACTTTTAAGATTATGCCAATGTTTATTTAAAATTTGGCGAATTGCATTATGTTCGATGTAATATTTTGTAATAAAACTATGTGGAACATCCTTCCTGATACTACCCTTTAACTTTGTATCTGAAGTTTTTGCAGTTTCCATAATTTTTTTAGAAAGACACTCTTTTTGAGTCATATTTCTTCCCATATGTGGTGCTTTTTTTATTGCCCTAACAATAACCTTTTTCCTTGAGCCATTTTTATTATATTGATGTGCCCCGAAAGTTGATCTCCATAATTCCCTCAGATTCGACAAACTACTAAAAGGGGATTTTTCCTTCCGCGTTTATAATGAGAATGTTGTAATTAAGATAACTTTTTGCGTCCATTTTTAAAAAAAAAAAAAAGTAGGGTTGTAAAAAACCCCCAACCCTTTAGTAAAAGGGAGCCCCAAAAAACTCAATTTGTAATTACTGGATTTTAAAAGTAAATTTAGACCCCATAAAATTGTTTTTAAAAAACTGTAAAAATGATTCCAAAAGTTCACGGGGCCCCCTTCAAATTTAAAGAAGAGGTCCTTTGAACCGTTTATAAAGAGCACATGAGAGGGGAAACTATTGTTGTTTAAATAAATTTTCCTTTAAAAGACCCCCATGAATAAATTGGCATAGGAGGGGGTTTGCTGGTCCCATAGCCGTACACACCCCGGCCAAAAAAGTGACTTATATTCAAAATAGTTGTTATACAGAATAAATTTTAGTCCTCCTATTAAAAATGTATTTTGCAAATCTGTCAGAAAAGAATCTTTTTCTATAAAAGAGGTTGTACATTTTATGCCTAACTCATGCTCTATATTTGTGTAGAGTGAAGCTACATCTAGAGTAACTAATTAATTTTCCTGGGAATGCATAGTTTGTAAAATTTTTTCAGACGTTGAATTTTTTAGATACGGTAATTGGAGACCTGCGCCGTGATCCGGGAAAAGGGAATAGCGGTTTTCCCTTACTTTGTTGGATATTATATTGGGGGTTGTGCCCCGGTTCAAAATTGACAAAAAAAAGGTGAGCGTTTTAATTAACTTTGGTTTGATTTTACTTTGAAGGTTTTAACGAGGAGCGCCCTACTCGTCCCCTTTTTTTTTTTATTATATAGAAAAATTAATAACAGATTTTCAAAAAGGGTTGGTTTTTTTTTTAATTAAAAGAAATTATAGTGCTGGGGTTTTGGAGAACGGGTCACGATCCAGGGGTTTATTTGATTGCCGTTGGGGTTGGGAAGGAATTTTTTTCCTAAAATGGGAAATTTGGCTTCTACCTAAAAAGGTTTTGCTTTCCTTGGATCAAAACCCCGTAGCCCAACGAACTTTTGGGAAGTCTGTTTTTTTCGGCCTTGCAAACTAGTAATATGTTTCGGGCCCATATTTTTCTTATTAAAGGGTTTTGCCCATCTCATTTCATCCCCTATATCCCGCTCTTCAGCTTTTTGTATTTAAAGGGGGTTGTTTGGTTTGAAATTGGATATATGTGACTCAGCAGGATGCTCACTCATCCTTGCCTTTCCTCACTTATCAAGAAAGGTATGTTTTGTTAGAAGTGTCGTAGCTACAATGAGTCGAGGGAAAGTTCTTGCTTTACAGCACAAGGGTCCTGGTTAAAAAAAAAAGTTCTGTTTATAAATGCAAACCTCATTTAGGTTTTTTTTTTTTTATTTATGTGTACTATTTTAAATTTAAGGGCACGGAGGGCATGAGGGAGAAAGACAGCTCGGGGTTAACACTCAGTAAAATGCCTGGAGGAGAGGGTGCCCGGCAGTCGGCCCGGAAGAGGGGCTTGTCCTTTGTTCCCCCAAGAAAGGCTATAAACAATGGATTATTAAAGGGAAATTTTTTACAAAAACGGTCCCGAAATTTTTAATAAAGTAAAAGGGAAAAAAGTTTATTACCCTTATACCGGTATAAACGGTTTTTCGAACAAAAATGTGGGAAAAAAATTTATCCTCGGCTTTTTCTGAGTACTGTCGCGCTCGGTACTGCAAAAAATCTCCAAA
>JAODAL010081603.1:0-11852 GCA_025379985.1 Phyllomedusa bahiana | reverse complement strand
GTTTTTTTTTGGGCCCCCTTTAGTTTTTAGGTAGTTAAGGCAACTTTAGTTTTTAGGTAGTTAGGGCCCCCTTTATTTTTCAGGTAGTCAGGGCCCCCTTTATTTTTCAGGCAGTCAGGGCCCCATTTATGGTTAGGCAGTCAGGGCCCCCTTTAGGTAGCCAGGGCACCCTTTAGGCAGTCAGGGCCCCCTTTGTGTAGCCAGGTCCCCCTTTAAGGTAGTCAGGGCCCCCTTTGTGTTTAGGTAGCCAGGACCCCCTTTAGGTAGTCAGGGCCCCCTTTGTGTTTAGGTAGTCAGGGCCACCTTTATGATTAGGTAGTCAGGGCCGCCTTTAGGGTTAGGTAGTCAGGGCCCCCTTTATAATTAGGTTCTCAGGGCCCCATTAATGATTAGGTAGTCAGGGTCCCCTTAATGATTAGGTAGCCAGGGCCCTTTAGGCAGTCAGGGCCCCCTTTGTGCAGCCAGGGCCCCCTTTAGGCAGTCAGGGCCCCCTTTGTGTAGCCAGGGCCCCCTTTAGGTAACCAGGGCCCCCTTTAGGCAGCCAGGGCCCCCTTTAGGTAGCCAGGGCCCCCTTTAGGCAGTCAGGGCCCCCTTTGTGTAGACAGGGCCCCCCTTTAGGTAGCCAGGGCCACCTTTAGGCAGTCAGGGCCCCCCTTTGTGTAGCACGGCCCCCCTTTAAGCACTCAGAGCCCCCTTTAGGCAGCCAGGGCCCCCTTTAGGTTGCCAGGGCCCACTTTAGGTAGCCAGGGCACACTTTAGGCAGCCAGGACCACCTTTGTGTAGACAGGGCCCCCTTTACGTAGCCAGGGTCCCCTTTAGGCAGTCAGGGCCCCCTTTAGGCAGTCAGCTCCCCCTTTAGGTAGCCAGGGCCCCCTTTAGGCTGTCAGGGCCCCCTTTGTGTAGCCAGGGCCCCCTTTCAGTAGCCAGGGCCCCCTTTAGGCAGTCAGGGCCCCCTTTGTGTAGCCAGGGCCCCTTTAGGCAGTTAGGGCCCTCTTTATGTAGCCAGGCCCCCTTTGTGTAGCCAGGTCCCCCTTTAGGTAGCCAGGGCCCCCTTTAGGTACTTAGAAAAAAACACAAAAAAGCCACTCACGTGACTCCCCGCCGGCATCTACGGGCAACCTACATAGGCGGCGCAGTGATGTGACGTCACCATGTGCCTACGTCACCAGTAGGTGCCGGCACCCGGCAGGCTTAAGGCCTAGCTCCGTACACCTGCCAGGGCGATCAGCAGGGCGGAGCGCGGGTAGCGCACTGCTCCGCTGACACCGCGCAGCCCCGGGAGTCGGGGATATTAGTTCCCGACTCCCGGGCCCCATCTCTAAACGCTCGGGACGCAGATCCCGGACGTTCAATGACAGGATGGGGCGGCCGGGCCCCAGTGTGCGGCGGCACTGCCTCCGGGGCCTACAGGAGCTCGGGGCCCACCAAGAGATTCACCAATCCCCTGTCATCCCAGTCCGAGCCTGTATAGAAATGTATCCAGACCCTTCTCCAGAATTCCAGTCACTATAACTTGTTATAAAATCTAGAAATGTATCCACAATCCTGGTCACTATAACTTGTTATATTATTAAAATTAAAATCTAATTTTGAAATGTTTCCCCGACCTTCTCCAGAATTTTCCCCCCGGTCACTATACTTTTATATTATTACATCTAGAAAAGTTTCCCAGGACCCTTTTCCCCAAAACCCGGTCACTATAACTGTTAATTTTTACATCAGAAAATTTCCCCCGACCTTTCCAGAATCGGATTCGCATTTTCAAAAAAAACCGGGCCCCCCCCGAACCCCGGGGTTTAAAATTTTTTTTCAATTAAACAAAAAAGAACCAAACCTTTTTTCCGGTGTTCCCCCAGTTTTGGCGGCCCCACGGGTTTCGCCCCGTAAAAACCCCTTCTTTTTTATGTAAAAATTTTTAAAAACCCGGGGGGGCCCCTTTTTAAAAATTTTTAAAATAAATTTTAAGATTTAATTAAAACCCCCTTTTTTAATTTAAAATATAAATTCCTAAACCCCCCTTTACTTTAACCCTAAATTTTGGGGAAAAAAAATTTTGTTTAAATAGGGAGTTTTCCCCACCTTTTAAAATTTTTTGGGGACCTTTTGCCTTTTTTAATTTTAATTTGTTTTTTCCTTTTCCCTTCCCCTTTGCCCCCCTTCCCCTTTTTTCCATTTGTTTTAAAACAAATGGGGCGGGAAAAATTTTAAATTTTTTCATGTGTTTTATTTTAAAAAATGTCCTATTTGCCTTAAACCCCTGCCTAACCTGGCTGCTCAAAAGACTGCAAAATTTTTTTCCCAAATTTTTCCCAGCTTTTCCTTTTTTAATTTTAAGGTTTTTTTCTTTGTCCCTTATTTATTTTTAAAGGGGGGTTTTTTCCCCCTAAAAAAAGGCATTCTGTGGGGTTTGGTTCAGAAAGGGAAAAAATTTTTTCCTAGTTTAATAAAAAAAAGACTTAGGCTCCCAGTTTTTTTTCCCTTGTTTCGTTTTTTTCCTGGGGCTTTTCCGGGGTTTATAATAGGGGTGTTTTAGCCTTTTTTTTTTTCTTCTATAAAAAATTGTACAGGCCAAAAAAAAAACCCGACGCGGTTTTTGGAAAGCGTGACAAAAAAATGCAGTCGTGCATGGGGGAAAAAAAGCTTCGATTTTCCCTTTTTTTGTCGAGCGTGTAGACCCGGCCCTTTGTAGACTTATCTGCCCTTCTCTGCCCAGGGTTTCCCCAATTTATCCCGATCCCCTTTTTACTAAAACTTATCCTTATTGGTTTAATTTTTTCATCTACAAAGTTAGGGGTAGGACATAACAAAACTAAATCCCCATTAAAGTCAAAAGAGGAAAAAGTATGGTGTGTTGTGTAAAAAAAACCTATGTGCCAAAACCCCCAAATTAAAAAAATTAATCCTAAAACCCTAACTCTAAACCAAGACAGTACCCCCAACCTTTTCTGAAATCAAATCCCAATTGAAAACCCAACCTAACCCTGGTCAATGAAAAAACCCCAAAAAAATACCTTAAACCTTCCCAAAACTGCAAAACCCCCAACCCCCAACTAAACTCCCAAACCCCTTCCAAACCTGAGAAAACTTAATCTCAAATCCAACCCAAATTGCACTTACTCCACGCAAACAAAAACCCCAAAATCCAACTTTAACCCTAACCTAAAAAACTCAACCAACCACAATGGAAAATCCAATTTCAACCCCAATTTTAAGAAAAAAACCCCCAAACCCCAATCAACCTTACCCCAACTTCAATTTAACTGCAATTGAAAAAACCAAACCTAATTCCCCAAACCCCCCTCTTATCTTAAATCACCCAACCAAAAAAAAAAACATCAACCAAAGTTCAAAACCCTTACCCGGCTATAAACCCCAACTCTACCCAAAATTTTACACCTTAACCCCTCTTTTGAGACGTTCGGTGCAGGTTGTTCTTCTGCAAAGGGGTTTTGCAGTTTCAGCCCACAATAGCTAAAATAGTTGTTTAACAGCCCCTTTTCCCAGACAGTCTCCAGAGGGGGGAACTTTCCATCCCCCCCCCGGTTAACCCTTTGACTGCTCGACATGACGGACAAATGAAAGGTTTTCTCCTGCTCCTCAGGGGCTCCTGTGAGCCGATAGAGCCCCAGGGGGTGTCGTACAATCACCCTAGGGCCTAGAGGGCCCCCCGGGCTGTCTCTATGGGGGTAGGGTCAGGGCTAGTGCGTGTTGCCCTGACTGCTGCCTGTGTCAGTGTGAATACATGAACATGCTAATACATTACTAAGTCTGTAAAAAAATAAGTTTTAAATAAGTTATCCTATAATGGATTAAATAAAAGTTTTCAAAATCTTTAAAGTGTAGAAAAAAAAATAAAAAATAAAAATAAGTTATTTAATAGTTATGTACGGACGTTACATTCCTAAAATATGAGGTATCTACCTATCATGACCGTAATAACCTGAAGAATTAATCTTACAGGTTATTTAGTGTGAAATGTGAATGGTTTAAAAAATATAATTAAAAAAACCCAAAACTAAATTAAAAAAAAAAAATCCTAAAGATATAATTCCCGCATAAAACAAGTCCTTACATAGTTAGTACGGTTGAAAAAAGACACGTGTCAATCAAATTCAACCAAGGGTGGGAAAATGTGGGTGAAGGGAGGGAAACAAGGATTTTAAGCCCAGCCTCCCCACTGGTGAATGCCCTGGAACCCACAAGGCAAAACCCAATCTGCTCCAGGATAGACCCTATCTTTGACCCCAGAACCTCCACCAGCCAGGATCCAGAACTTTACATGGCTACGTACGTATCAATATTCTTTTGCTTCAGGTAGATATCCAAAGCCTTTACCTGAACCCCCACCTGTTTCCTGCTGTGACCACTCCTCAAGGCGGCTATTCCAATAGATTACAGTCATACATTGAAGAATGCCCTCTTACTTCGCTGGGGATGTGAATGGACAATTGAAAATGTTTTTCCTGCTGGCAAAATCGCCAAAGGTGGGAGCAATCCATATGAACATGTTTGGTGCATTGTATGACAGATACAACACTTTTTCGTGCGCCTAACATGAGGGGGCGTTCTGGGTGTGTCGCATCACACTCCTGTATTATAAGACTTATATATGAATGCAGGTCAGCAAGAGTAGGCGCATTACTGCTCCGACAGGCAGACCTAGGTCAATGTGCTCTGCTTGAGCCTGAGGAGTCATAATAGAGCTGGATTTGCTGTTCAGGCAAAAAATGGCCAATATTTCTCAGCTTAGATCAGTACAATGATAAAAAGTAATTTCTGATAATTATCAAACAATATAAAATTAAACTATATAAATTAAAAAAAGTTATCATATAAAATTAATTTAAAAATATATAATCATCCAAAAAAATCTAAAAAAAATCTCCGATAAAATGTATTTTAAAATTAGTAGAATCTAATTAATTTAATTTCATTAACCCACTGACCTAATATTTTTTCCCTGAATTATGTTAAGAATAAAATTTTGTTCAGATTTTTATTTTTCGCTACATGAAAGAAATTTTAATCAGATGAAATTAAGTGTTGAAATGTATTTTTGCTGCTCTCACCATCTATTCTACATACAGCAAGAGCCAGCACACACACCGGTATTGCTGTGACCTGTGTACCACAAGCAGATCATTACCGATAGTTACACTATCACTGACATGCTATTCTAATGACTTCTCTTATTTCCAGCCTATCTATGGCCTTTATACATGTTTGGTGCATTACTTAATCACACAAAAACCACTTTCATAGATTCAGGCGCATTATACACTGAAAAACAGATGTGATAATCCACTTTGCCAAGTCTGTTATCTTACATATCTCCCTTTAAAATTTTGAAAAACAAGTGACATTGTATTTAGTTTACAGATCAATGCTTTTTTATTGTTTGCATTGTTGATGAAGTTGAAAAATGTAACAAAAATTCATAAAGTGGAATCTGGGTTCTGCATTTTTTTTGTTTGCATTTTTGGTGTCATCAAAAATGAGTTATTGTTTAACTCATGTTTTATGTTAAAAACATTTTTTTAAGAATTTTTGGTTATATTTCTTTTTAATTTTCCATATCACTTTCAATATTTTTTTATAATTCTTAAAGGTGTTGTATCATTTTCATTAAAATGGTCCTTCAGATTACGGGCCAGTGACAACAGCAACTTTGCAATTAGATTTCATTAGCAAAGCTGTCTTGTTATCACATGACATGAACCCTTAACTTCTGTTTCTGTTACACTGATATCTTAATGCTGGACGGGCAATTCCCCTCCTCCTTGCATTCACATGCTGAGAGCTCATTTACATTCCTGGTTCGCCCCGGTCGAATCACAATGAGCGAGCATCCTCCTGTCTCTCTCACTCAGTGTAAGGGACCAGACCACATTTTTCACTCTAACACAGCCAGAAGAAACAGAATAACACTGCGGGCTTCCACAATCAGGAAACAGCACAATTGTGGTGTCAATCCCTGCCTCTCCTGCATAGAATGGAGATCTGTGCCGTCATTAGAATCTGGATGCACTGTAACAAATCTCCAGCTGTGAGAGGAGAAGAGAACACTGCTCATGATCAAGATTGAATACAGCCTGTGGTATGGTATACATCTCTACACAAAATAAGACTTGCACATGAAAAGACCCATGAGAACAAGTGGACTCAGAGAGGGGGGGTAGTCCTCGGGAGCCAACAGTGAAGGGGGGATGATGTCACCCAACTGGGAGGGGAAGAAACGCCCCTGCATTTCTAGAGTTTAGAAGCTGAGAGCAGTATGAATCAGCCGAACTAAGGAAGCGATACATCCCCTTTAAGTCCTGTAGTTTTCACTTTGGCTACTAGTCCTAATAATAGTCTGACACTTCTGTTCTGTAGAGAAAGATTCTCAGTTGTCTGCTCATTATCAGCACAAAGAGGGTCAAACTGAATGGAGACACCAGTGTGAATAGATAACACAGGATCCACCAGTCACAAGAGGAGATAGTCACAGTTCACTCTCTCACCTCCCTGCACAGTGATTTCTTCCCAGGTCACACAGCATGACTAGAAATCTCTCCCATAGAAGTCAATGAGACTGAGTCAATATGAAGTCTCCTATGTGCATGAAGCTACTGTAAAGCATCTCTCTGACTGCTGTTAAAGCAGTGCAACCAAGGCCTAGTGACCAAAGTGAAAACTGCAAGACCTAAGAATTATTAAAAAACATTGAAAGTTATATAAAAAAAAAAAAAAAAAAAACCAAAATCCTAAAAAATATTTTTAACATAAAAGTGGGATTTAAAAATTAGTAATTTTTGATAAACACTTTTCTTAACGTATCAAAACTGTATGAAGAAGGTGCAGGTGTTCCTGTATTCTTAAAAGAGATGCGAGGATTTGAATTAAATCAAATTTTGGGTTTACAGAAAAAATTGGGTTAATAAAAAAAAAAAAACTTCCAATTTTGTTCTTTTTTCCCATCTGCAACATGAAAACCCAGTCTTAAAGCGGGAGGAGGCGCGGAGCAAAATTTTTCCTTTTAAGGTTTAAACAAGAAAACAAGGCCATAACGACCAAAATGACTGAATTTTTCCTCAGACAGCGAAATTTAAGTACCCCTTGAGAATTCTCCAACCAACGGGAACCAAAGCTTTAAAAAGCACATTTATAGGTCTCTTTAAATGCACAATTTTTGGGGAGCAGATCTTTTTATCATGGTAGCTAATTTTTACTCCGGGGGCCACTCCAGACATGCCTGTTTGTTTTTTTTCTTGGGCTTAGAATCTTGTCAGCGCGATTTTGGGCTGCAAAAAAATATACTTTATGTTGTGTGGATTCCCTCCTGTACATTCCTGCATTCTTGGGGGGGGCCCGGGAATAATAACTGCGCTATTCCCGGGCTGTCAAAAATGCTCCCTCCAAAAATCCCCCGGGTAATGCAAAATTTTTCCCACTTGTCTGCAACAAATCCATGAGTCTCTTATGCTTTGCTAAAAAATTAAAATATATATTAGGTCGTGCTCGTTGCAATATTTTAGCTTTTTGAAGAAAGAGATGAAAAATATTTAAAATTTCACTTTTAAGCATTAGACTGGATACAAAAACACGTCCGGGGATGCAGGTTAAAAATTTTTTTATAATTTTTTCATGTAAGTTAATTTATTCCCCAAAATTCTAGCTTAATAAAATTTTTCCATAGGGTTTTGTTCATTGATACATTTTTTTAAAATACATAATACATTTGAAGACAGAAGTTAAATTTTTACATAGCTACATTGATACTAAAGACATTGTAACATTTTATATTATACTTAGGACATGCATGAAAAAGATTTTCTTTTTTCTGGCATAAAATTGCTAAAAGTAAGCGGTCTGCGATATATAATGCACCAAACGAAGGTGTTAGGCGCATTGTTCGTAAGACTCAACACTTTCTAATGCACCTAACATGAAGGGGTATTCTGGGGGTACCCTGGGGGCGTCGCACAACATTCGTAATATTAGACATATATATGAATGTGGTTCGGCAAAACTTGGCGCATTACTGCTCAGACAGGCAGACCTATGTCAATGTGATCTGCCTGATCCTGAGGAGTCGCAGTGGAGCTGGATTTGCTATTAGGGCAAAAAATGTCCATTATTTTTCATCTTATAACAGTAAAATAATAAAATAATTATCAAACTGTATAAAATTAAATTATTTAAATGTAATAAAAAATGTTTTCATATAAAATTAATATAAAAATATTTAATATCCCAAAAATATAAAAATATCTCCTATAAAATGTATTTAAAATTAACAGAATCTAAAACTAACTTTACATTAAATAATCCACTGATGATGATGATCAGATATTTCAATTTTTACTACATTAAATTTGAAATTTAATTTTGCTGTTCTCACCCTTTATTCTGCATACAGCAAGAGCCGGCACAGCACAGGTCTTGCTGGGAGTTGTGGTCCACCAAGCAGGATCAGTCCCATAGTTTCTATCACTGACATGTTAACGACTTCTCTTATTTCCAGCCTATCAATAGCCTTTATACATGTTTGCCGCATTAGTAATGTGCCCAAGTTCTGTAATGCGCCAAACACACAGGGGAGGGGCGGAAACTTTAGACCCCATTTCTAATTGCACAAAAAACACTTTCACATTCAGGCGCATTATTCACTTCGCACATTGCACTTCGACGCACCTATTTGCATACATGTCTCCCTTAGTTACATTTATATATAGACACATTGATACACCGCTGCACTCACAAATGGTGAAAAATAGGAACAAGTGCTGTATTTCATGTCCTGTGGTGACATTTAGGTTACAATTGAGACTTAAAAAAGGCTCAATTAGAGCCAAAGAGTCACCACATGAAATACAGCACTTGTTCCTATTTTTCACCATTTGTGAGTACAGCGAAGCCTCATTTTCTGTTCATTAGACCCGTGACGTGGGCCTTATTTTCACATTGCACCCTACTCATATTTTTAATGGAAGTGCTGCCTTTTCTCCATTGATGCATAGTTATACAAAAACATAATTAGATTGCAACATAGTTACATTCTATACATAGTTACATATATATATATATATTATATAATATAATATATATATATATATATATATATATATATATATATATATATATATCTCAATGTAACTATACAATGATGTGTTACTGTATCATTATAAAAACATTTTTTATAATGCCCCAAAACTTTATTCTGTGCTGGAATATCAGTGAAAATGTTGGGTCCTTCCCAATGTGCCGTCCGGCGGCTTTTACATCAGCCAAAAGATCCATGCTCTTGCTGCTCTTGCACTATGAAGGATTATACAGAATGAATCAGTCCTCAGATTAAAACATTATCTACAAAAAAGATGAACATTAAAGGGGTTTTGCCACGAAGTAATGTTGACGAAGGATTCTCCAAAATGGGTATTTAATCACTTTTCTAAATATATGTGATTATAAAAAGTCAAGCCTGTGAGAGCTGCAGCTTTCTTTCCATGCCCTTACTTACTTAAAAGTTTACATTAGACCAGACCGCGAGCTGATCTGGCCAGGCTTGCACTGATTGCACTTCTTATCTGATGACAGGGAAGATGAAGGAGCTAGAAAGGGACTGTGGAGAAATATCATGCCTTTTGTATAGAGAATCCACTGGTTCTAATGTAATTATTTGTGTAAACATTGTAGACGCTCCCTGGCACTGCTTGTCTCTGCTCCAACCCCCTCCCTCTCCCCCGTCCTGAGTTAATTTTTTCTCCTGATCAGATAACAGGTAAGGAACCGACTTCTTGGCAAAACCCCTTTAAGAAAAAATGGGCAAAATCTGGGCCCCGGGCAGCTGCCTCCAAGTAGGTTAATTAGAGGCAGAATATTTCCTCCACATCGGATCGGCAGGACGCCGGCTCCTCGCATCACTCAGGATTTATTCTCTTCTTTTGGTTTTGTTCATTTTTATACTTTCCGGTTGGGATATTAAAAGTTTCTGTTGTAGCCCAACATTTCTCTTCCCCTCCTCTACCCGCCGGTTTTCTCCAGACACATGGACTGAGGCGACATTGGACGACGCTCTACGTATCTCCAGGGAACGGGCGTAGGGAGGAGCGGGGTTAGATACGGAAGGAATGTATAAAATATTAACTGATAAACACAGTAGAATCCCCCAGAAGGAACCTGTGGTTGTATTCACAAATATCCGGCGATGCAGGGCCGCCCTGGGGGAACTTGATGAAGGAGTATACCTCAGTAAAGGAACTCTAACCCAAAAACGACTATTTTCTATACGTCCTCCAATTTGTCTCTAAACCAACATGTCTCACATGAAAAAAGGGTCACATTTTTTAGGGAAAATTTGCAAAAAATTTCTAGTGAAAAATTTGGGCAAAAATACTGTGCACCGATTCATACCACATTATTAAAAGGGGTTTTTGTTTTTTGGGATTGGATTGTTTTTTAAAGTTAAAGATCTTCAAAAACAAGTCATTTTAAATATTGTCCTTTAAAAAACAGTGTTCCAAACCTTTCAATCCCCTCTTTATGGGGTGCAACTTGCTAAGCACAGACCGTTAAATTTTCTGATAGGTTCCCACTGGTTTTCTATATACAGACCTGTTTAAACTCCTGATGGCTCCCGACTGGTTCTATAGCTCAGACCTGTTTTTAAATTTTCTGAAGTTCCCGCACTGGTTCTAAGCTACAGACCCCTTTTAATCTCTCATGATAGGCTACCACAGGTTGAAAAATTAATCCGTTTTAATCTCTCCCGATAGGCTCCAGCCTGGTCCTATAGCTACAACCTGTCCAGTCTCTCCTGATAGGCTCCACACTGTTGCATAGTTACAACCTATCTTCTATTGCACCCATGGAAGCCAGTAAACACGGGCCCCCGAATTCAAATGAAACCAAGAAAACAGGACTGTGGTAACAGAAACAATTGTGAACAACCCCTTTAACTGCAAGTCAACCCCTGCCAAAGTGATGTGGGCCTAAAGCCCCAAAGGCTGAGTGATGCCAGACCCCAGTCCAGGAGTGGTAAAATAACTGGGAGTCTAAAAAATGGGGAAATGGTAAATCAATGGTAAATGTTATAAAAAACCCCAAACGTAATGAGTGTTTTTGGGTTATGTCACAGGTTAGGGGTTGGGGGGTCCCAAACACTTATTTTTTTACTCTGGATAAATCAGTTTTGAACCAGACAGAGAGCTAGTTAAGTATCACAAAACTGGATACAAATTGAAACAAATTGATACAAATTGACACACGCTGGCAAAAGCTTTCCAGGGTCAATTTTTTCATTACAACCCCTAGAGGGTACTTAGACTCTTACAGCAAAAAAACTCCGAAAAATTTGGACGAATCATGTTTTTTTATTTTTTTTTAAAATGCCTTTTTTTTTGGGGAAAAAAAAAAAGAAAAAAATTTAAGTTAGCTATACGTATGCGGAATGTAAAACAAACCTGAAAAACAATACTTCTAATGGATCTTTGGGAGATGTATTTTTGCCTATAGGCAATTGTATTAAAATATACTGGGGGGACATGAAAGAACAGGGTTGCGGGTCTTTTTTCAGCCCAAAACTGGCGCAGCCCCTTTCACATATTTTTAAATTGCCCTACCAGTATCAAATGCATAAAGAACTTTGTAATTTGCCTGGTTTTGGGGGCATACGGCAGGGGGGGCGCCAAAACCGACAAAGCACACATTTATACTTCATCTGGCAATTCCGGGGCATTTCTGCGGAACAGGGAGAGCACTTTGAAAGTGGTTTACCTGACCAGAAAAGTCATAAAGTGCAGAATGTGCTAATCTTGACCCCATAAAAAAATTAAAAAATCAGGGAATTTCTAGCCAAAAATTTTACATGT
>JAODAL010081602.1:0-11852 GCA_025379985.1 Phyllomedusa bahiana | reverse complement strand
TTTTCCAAATTTATTTCCCTAAAAAAAGACTATCCTTGAAGCAAAATTGGTTGGGTCTTCTCCTAGGGTTAGTTGCCCCCAATCTTTTAACATGGTGAGGGCATTTTCTTTAGATACTGATTGGGGCTGAGCCTTATTCTGTATTCTCTTACTTGTTCTTAACGGGATTACCTTCATAGAACCTTACTGAGATGTTTTTTCCGCACAATTCAGGACCTAGATTAACGTGCGGATTCTCGCCCTCATCTGGACAGGGTTTATAGGCAACAGGATTGAAAGAAAAGCTGCCTACATCAGATTCTACAGAAGCGCCTGAACTACCAAACACATAGCACATGCCTCCGGCAGCCAGCCATGATGCATCAGTAGCAGTGCCCAGGCTGCCAGCAGAAACACAAGATTTGTCCTTTATGTTAGAAGTGACTATTACAGCTTCTTTCCTATTGCCAGAGGGCACACTGAGGTTTTCCTCTTTCAAGCCAGGGACAGTTCTTTATTTATCAACAGTTTGTTACTTTCAACATTTTTCCCTCTTTCATCTATTAAACCTTGTACAGCATGGATGCTGCCCTTGGCAGCGGGAGCTAACAGGAGAGACAGGGGCGCACTCACGTGAACCCCGCTCCGATCTTCGCCGCAAACCCCGCTACCGCCGGCGCAACCTTGGACTACGGGAGCCACGGGGAGAGACAGGGACGCGCTAACATGAACTTTTCCATTCCAATCCCCGCCGCAGCCAATCTTGCCCTCAGTTTTGTCCGTAGCCGCGGGAGCTGCGGGGAGAGACAGGGGCGCACCAACATGAACCCCGCTCCGATCCCCGCCAACTCCGCTACCACTATCACCATCCACTCTGTTTGTAGCTGCGGGAGCAACGAGGAGAGGCTGGGACGCACCGGCGTGAACCCCGCTCCGATCCCCGCACCGACCTCCGATGCCGTAAGAAAGTCTTACCTGGTTTGCGGCTGCGGGAGCCACGGGGAGAGACAGGGGCGCACCAACATGAACCCCGCTCAGATCTCCGTGGTGATCCTCGCCGCCTGCCCTGTTTCGGTCTCCTCCAGCACCTCTCCATTCTCCTCCGGCACCGCTTCGCTCACCTCCGGCACCGCTCCACTCTGCACGTGTGTCTCCACCTCCACCGGCACCGTTACTCTTTGGCGCGGTTTTTGAAAAATCTCCGGGGGGTCGCCTGCAAATCTTCACCCTTCTTACTCCGATCTTCACGGCTGTCACTCACGCAACCGCCGGCATTCCCTGCTCTGCTGGGCTTCTCGCTCAGTACCTTCTTCTTCTGCTTTTCAGCAGATTTCTTCAACATTTGTCCGCTCCCGGACTTCCATCCTTCTGCGGGGGGAGCGCTAAGCACTTCTTCTCCCCCATGTTCAGTAACTTTCCTCTGGGCCAGTATGTGGGAATCCCGACTCCCCGCTAACCGGTCCAGAGGAGCAGGCTGTTTCGGAATCCGCCTCCTTGGGGTAGCTCTCCCCCAAGCAGCAGGGAGAGAGCGTTCCCCAGACGCCGACAGCAGCAGGAAGCGCGCACAGTCAGACTCCTCCCCTGTACTGTGACATTACTGTGTGCATTATCGCTGTACTAACAACGCCAATAGACCGAAACCTATATAAAACGCTATACTCTTCATCAAAAGAAATAAAAAATAAAATACAAAAAAGCCCATGCAAGACAATACAAAAACTGATGACAATGTGGATAATACCTCACTTAGGACTGCACAAAAGCAAAATAGCTAAAACATGTACAGTACCTTGCGAAAGTAATCGGCCCCCTTGAACTTTTCAACCTTTTGTCACATTTCAGGCTTCAAACATAAAGATAGAAAATTTTATTTTTTTGGTGAAGAATCAACAACAAGTGGGACACAAATGTGAAGTGGAACGAATTGTATTGGATATTTCAAACTTTTGTAAAAAAAAAACAAAACTGAAAAGTGGGGTGTGCAATATTATTCGGCCCCTTTTACTTTCAGTGCAGCAAACTAACTCCAGAAGTTCAGTGATGATCTCTGAATGATCCAGTGTTGTCCTAAAAATGATGATGATAAATTAATCCACCTGTGTGTAATAAAGTCTCCGTATAAATGCACCTACTCTGTGATAGTCTCGGGTTCTGTTTAAAGCGCAGAAGCATCATGAAGACCAAGGAACACACCAGGCAGGTCCGTGATACTGTTGTGGAGAATTTTTAAAGCCGGATTTGGATTACAAAAAGATTCCCAAACTTTAAACACCCCAAAGGAGCACTGGCAAGCGATCATATTGAAATGGAAGGAGTATCAAGACCACTGCAAATCTACCAAGACCCGGCCGTCCCTCTAAACTTTCATCTCAAAAAAGGAGAAGACTGATCAGAGATGCAGCCAAGAGCCCATGATCACTCTGGATAAAAAAAAAAAAAAAAAAAAAAAAAAAAAAAAAAAAAAAAAAAAAAAAAAAAAAAAAACTGCCGAGATCTACACTGAGGTGGGAGAGTCTGTCCTAGGACAACAATCTGTCGTACACTGCACAAATCTGGCCTTTATGGAAGAGGCAAGAAGAAAGCCATTTCTCAAAGATATCCATAAAAAGTCTGGTTTAAAGTTTGCCACAAGCCCCTGGGAGACACCAAACACGTGGAAGAAGGGGCCGTCTGGGAGACACCAAACATGTGGAAGAAGGGGCCGCCTGGGAGACACCAAACATGTGGGAAGAAGGGGCCGCCTGGGAGACACCAAACATGTGGAAGAAGGGGCCCCCCTGGGAGACCCCAAACATGTGGAAGAAGGGGCTCTGCTCAGATGAAACCAAAATCCAACTTGTTGGCCACAATGCAAAACGATATGTTTGGCGTAAAAGCAAACACAGCTCATCCCCCTGAAACCCCCTCCCCACGGGTCCACATGGTGGGGGCAGCATCATGGTTTGGGCTTTTTTTCCCAGCAGGGAAAGGGAAGAGGGTTTACAATTGATGGAAGAGGGAAATGGAGCCAAATCAGGGCCCATTCTGGAAGAAAACCTGTTGGGGGTCTGCAAAAGACCTGAGACTGGGGCGGAGATTTATCTTCCAACAGACAATGATCCCAAAACATAAAGCAAAATCTACAATGCAAGGTTCACAAATAACCGTCTCCAGGGGTTAGAATGGCCAGTCACAGTCACTGAATCCAATCGAGAATCTGGGGAAAGAGCTGAAAACTGTTGTTCACAAACGCTCTCCATCCAACCTCACTGAGCTCCAGCTGTTCACAAACGCTCTCCATCCAACCTCACTGAGCTCCAGCTGTTCACAAACGCTCTCCATCCAAAACCTCAACTGAGCTCCAGCTTTTTCACAAACGCTCTCCATCCAACCTCACTGAGCTCCAGCTGTTCACAAACACTCCCCATCCAACCTCACTGAGCCCAGCTGTTCACAAACGCTCTCAATCCAACCTCCTGAGCTCCAGCTGCTCACAAACGCTCTCCATCCAACCTTCATGAGCCCCAGCTTTTTCACAAACGCTCTCCATCCAACCTCACTGAGCTCCAGCTGTGCAACAAACGCTCTCCATCCAACCTCACTGAGCGCCAGCTGTTCACAAACGCTCTCCATCCAACCTCACTGAGCTCCAGCTGTTCAAAAAACGCTCTCCATCCAACCCAACTGAGCTCCAGTGTTCACAAACGCTCTCCATCCAACTCACTGAGCTCCAGCTGCTCACAAACGCCTCCATCCAACCTCACTGAGCCCCAAACTGCTCACAAACGCTCTCCTTCCAACCCCCACTGAGCTCCAGCTGTTCACAAACGCTCTCCATCCAACCTCACTGAGCTCCAGCTGTGCACAAACACTCTCCATCCAACCTCACTGAGCCCCAGCTGCTCACACACGCTCTCCATCCAACCTCCCTGAGCTCCAGCTGTTCACAAACGCTCTCCACCCCAAACTCACTGAGCTCCAGCTGTTCACAAACGCTCTCCACCCAAACCTCACTGAGCTCCAGCTGTTCACAAACGCTCTCCATCCAAACCTCACTGAGCTCCAGCTGCTCACAAACGCTCTCCATCCAACCTCACTGAGCTCCAGCTGTTCACAAACGCTCTCCATCCAACCTCACTGAGCTCCACGTGTGCACAAACCTCTCATCAAACCTCCCTGAGCTCCAGCTGTTCACAAACGCTCTCCATCCAACCTCACTGAGTTCCAGCTGTGCACAAACGCTCTCCATCCAACCTCACTGAGCTCCAGCTGTCACAAACGCTTTTCCATCCAACTCCCTGAGCTCCAGCTGTTCACAAACGCTCTCCATCCAACCTCACGAGCTCCAGCTGTTCACAAACGCTCTCCATCCAACCTAAACTGAGCTCCAGGTTCACAAACGCTCTCCATCCAACCTCACTAAGCCCCAGCTGTGGCCCAAAGGGAAGAACGGGCAAGAATTTCAGTCTCTCGATGTTGCAAAATGATAGACACAAACCCCAAACGACTTGCAGCTGGAATTGCAGCAAAAGGTGGCGCTACAAAGTATTAACTTAAAGGGCTGAATAATTTTGCACGTCCAACTTTTCAGTTTATGTCTTTTTTACACAAGTTTAAAATATCCAATACATTTCGTTCCACTTCACAATTGTGTCCCACTTGTTGTTGATTCTTCACAAAAAAATTAAGATTTTATATATGTATGTTTGAAGCCTGAAATATGGCAAAAGGCTGAAAAGTTCAAGGGTGACATCGCTGTGTATTATCCCTGTACTGTGACATCACTGTGTATATTATCCTGTACTGTGACATCACTGTGTGTATTATCCCTGTACTGTGACATCACTGTGTATTATCTCTGTACTGTGACATCACTGTGTATTATCCCTGTACTGTGACATCACTGTATATTATCCCTGTAGTGTGACATCACTGTGTATATTATCCCTGTACTGTGACATCACTGTGTATTATCCTGTACTGTGACATCACTGTGTGTATTATCCTGTACTGTGATATCACTGTGTATTATCCTGTACTGTGACATCACTGTGTGTATTATCCTGTACTGTGATATCACTGTGTATTATCCTATACTGTGACATCACTGTATTATCCCTGTACTGTGACATCACTGTGTATTATCCTGTACTGTGACTTCACTGTGTTTTATCCCTGTACTGTGGCATCACTGTGTGTATTATCCTGTACTGTGACATCGCTGTGTATTATCCTGTACTGTGACATCACTGTGTATATTATCCCTGTACTGTGACATCACTGTGTATTATCCTGTACTGTGACATCACTGTGTGTATTATCTTTGCACAGTGACATCACTGTGTGTTTTATCCCTGTACTGTGACATCACTGTGTGTTTTATCCTTGCAGTGACATCACTGTGTGTATTATCCTGTACTGTGACATCACTGTGTGTATTATCTCTGTACTGTGACATCACTGTGTGTATTATCCTTGCAGTGACATCACTGTGTGTATTATCCTGTACTGTGACATCACTGTGTGTATTATCTCTGTACTGTGACATCATTGTGTGTATTATCCCTGTACTGTGACATCTCTGTATATGTTATCCCTGTACTGTGACATCACTATGTGTATTATCCTGTACTGTGACATCACTGTGTGCATTGTCCTGTACTGTGACATCACTGTGTGTATTATCCTGTACTGTGATATCACTATGTGTATTATCCCTGTACTGTGACATCACTGTGTATTATCCTTGTACTGTGTCCTCAATGTGCACATTATCCTTGTACTGTGACATCACTGTGTGAAATATTCCAGTACTGTAACATAATGTACATTAACCCTGCACTGTGAAATCATTGTGTGCATTATCCCTGTACTGTGACATCACTGTATTATCCCTGTACTGTGACATCACTGTGTGCATTATCCCTGTACTGTGACTAGAGATGGGCGAATTGATTCTAACGAAGTGGAATTCGTTTAGAATTTCAGGAAAACTTCGGTTCTGAACGAAGTCGAAGTTTGGGGTACTTCGGGTGAACGAAGTGTGCTTTTGATTGATAAAATGGCTGCGAGCACATGGCGTTACATGGGGCAAAGCACTCTGGGAGGAAAAAGGGCATAGCCTGCATGACATGTGCAGAGGTGAAGCCAATCAGAGACCGGCGGGATTCTGTGATGTCACCGCACTATATAAGTCCGGGCGCGACACCGGGAGCTCACACTCCTCTCACTGTGCTCATCAGGGAAGGTGCTGCCGCGGCTGATAGCTCTTA
Organism: Phyllomedusa bahiana; assembly: GCA_025379985.1. NCBI lineage: Eukaryota > Metazoa > Chordata > Amphibia > Anura > Hylidae > Phyllomedusa > Phyllomedusa bahiana. The sequence continues at coordinate 5,622 of JAODAL010081602.1, read as the reverse complement.
CTGAAGAACTGATTTTTATATAGCGATTTTTGGGGGTGTCTCAGCTTGTCTCAGAGACTGTTCTCTTAATGTTCTATTTCTGATTTTGTGGGGTATTGGATCTGAAATCCAGTGTGTTTCCAGTGCAGCTGCATATACATTTTAATGCTATCTGCTCACAGCACATTGAATATCCAAGGGGGCTCTAAGCCTGTTCCTGTTGTATTAATTTAAAGAAACAGCGTTTTTACAATACAAATACCACTTCATTTTTGGCTGCTCATTTCTTTTGTGCAATTTACATCCAGGGGTTAATTAAGCGTTGTTCTGCTGCTGTGGTGACTAAAAGAAACCGTTTATTTCACCGCCAAAAAATACATTTTTCCTGTAGCATAATTCACAAAGCGAAGGTTAATTACAAGTTTTTCTCTTGTTGTGTAGTGTAAAAAACACGCCATTGTAACACGCTACAAAGCTGGTAGTTTTTGGCTGCTCAATTCTTTTGTGCAATTTACATTCAATGGTTAATTAAGTATTTTTCTGCAGTTGTACTCAGTAAAAAAAAACTTTGTTTTTCACCGCCACAGAAGAAATTCTGTAGCATAATTCATATCCGAAGGTTAATTAAGCCTGTTTGTGCTTTTATATTCAGTAAAATACACAGAGTTTGTAAACGGCACATACAAGTCAATTTTTCCTGCCCATTTGTGGAGCGCAATTTATATCCAACGGTTACCCAAGCTTCTTAGTGGGTTCATTCGGAGTCAAATACATTGTGTGTATTTATCAGATACAGATATCTTCATCAAACAGTGTCTGTACATTTTAGAACAAACAGTATGTCAGACAGAGAGGTGGCAGGCTCTTCACCTGCAAGTGGCAGAGGCACAAACATTCCTGGAGCAGGCACAGGTCGCAGCACAGCAAGGGGACGTCGCAGCAGGGGTCACTCGTGAGGCCACAACTGCCGCTGTCATCTAGCGGCCGTGTGTTGTTCAGCAACCCAAGGGTTCTTGATTGGTTGACTAGGTCATCCTCTTCCTCCCAGATGACATCTGACAACCCCAGCCAAGAGTCGGTGGGAACGTCAGACACAACCCTTAGTTGGCATGGCCCAGCAGCGGGTCAGCGGCCCTCACCTGTCCTCAGCCCGCCTCTGTCCCATCCGGTTCCCTCAGCCAGAGATCTACTATGTGGTCTGGGCTCAGCGCCACTATATAGCGAGGATGAACAATTGAGGAGGGCAGTCAGCAGCTACTTGGCAGCGAAGAAATAGGGCCAATATCGCCTGCTTCTTGCAGTAGGCGACAAAGTATAGATGTAGAGAGTGGCATGGGAGGTCATGTTGTGAGAGGTCAGCCTCGGCATATCAAGACCGGTGATGAGGACAGCAGTGATGATGAAACACAAATAGATGATGATGTAGCCGACCGCACTTGGGAGCCGGGTGAGGCAAGGGCTTCATCATCGTCAGGAGAAGAGGGCGTCAGCTTGCGCGTCAGGCAGCGGCGCAGCCAGCAAGTGGGTTGTGTGGCCGTGAGTCAGCAGGATAGCAGCAGTGTGAGGTCGGGAGCCAAGCGGCCACGGGGTAAAAAACCCGCTTCGCAGGTCCAAGAAAGTAGCGGCACAGGGGCTCAGCGAGGCAGCGGCGGCAGTAGTCACTCAGTGCGGAGCGTTGGTGGTAAAATCAGCTACTCGGCGGTGTGGCAGTTCTTTGCTAAGACACCGGAGGAGCCTAATATGGGTATATGTAGAATCTGTGGGCAGAAAGTGAAGCGTGGCCAGGGAGCTAACGTTGGCACCACGGCCCTGCGTCAACACATGCAGCGTCACCATCCGGTGGCCTGGGAGAAACGTGGCTCAGATGTGGTGGTCCATCCTACCGCCACAGCAACAGCAGCAGCAGCGCCCAGTGGCACGCATGCCATTGCAGCCAGTCAAGGCTCCACCACCTCTGCAGAAGGGAGCTGTTTCTCTTTGACATCATCTCCCGGTCCAGATGCTCCTGCTCCTCGCTACTCATGGCGCCAGCAGTCGTTCAGCGAGGTGATTGCAAAAAAGAGACAACAGTATGCGTCCAACCATCCTAAGGTGCAGAAGCTGACCGTACTTCTGTCCAGCGCTGTGAGGACCCGGCGGCCCCGCTGTGTCGGAGTCGGACTGTCTGCGGGGCAGGGAGTGCTCGCTCTCTGCTTCACAGAAGCCCGCAGCTGTATGTGCCTCCAGCGGACGCACATACAGCTAAAGAGACCGCCGGAGCACCAGGCCCATGGCAGCGGCCTGTAGCCCGGCGAGGTTCGGGGCTCTTGCCTGCGCCCCTTAGAGACAGGCAGAAGTAGGCACCCTAGGCGATTGCCTACCTCTGCCTACCCGTCGTCCTGGCCCTGGTCTAAGAGACAGACAGTATTGATAAATCTGCCCTATTAGTAATATAGTGCCATCACTCAGGTCATTATCACTATAATGTGCTATAACTATGCTCATTACCCTTGTATCATTGAAGCCGTTATCTCTGTACTGTGACACTACTTTATGCAATATTAATACTGTACTGTGATGTCTCTTTGTGCATGATTCAAATGAATTCATATTTATTTATTTTCGTTCCCCCCATATTATTGTTCATTTTATATAGAGATCGGTCCAACTTCTGGAGTCTTATCATTTGATTTCTGCCATGTACAGTTCTGCTATAGACTGCATTAGAAAACCCATAAGAGCGTCGCTCGCTCTCCCATTGGTCCAAATAACCGCACCTCTTTTAACTTAGCCAATCACAAGCAGAGCTCGCTCTGCATTTCTTTTCCCCATAGAACTCTGAGAAGGTAGCTCAGCCGCTGATTGGCTAAGCAGGACGAGCCCCTCTTCCCCCCAACCAATCACAGTACTAGATTATTTCCCATAGACAGTAATAACTTTTAGGGCGCCCTTCTATCGCGCCCTTCTTGCTCCACTCAAAATAGACGCACTACATATGATTGGTGGATTCATATCTGCCGCCTGGGCTTAACCAATCAGCTCTTTTCTGCCTTTTTTACTGTATTTTGAACTGTCCTGCTTTTTCATGTGATTGGTCAATACTTCTCCATAGGTTATAATGGGTCTCTGTCGCTCCTATTCTGATTGGCTGGTTTATGCCGACCAATGAGAAAAGCTTACAGAATTTGAATTACTGTATTTCTCGGCAATTTCCAAGATCCTAATTCCTGATGTTGCGCCGTTCTTGATTTTTGGAAAGTGATTTTTTTAATTTTTTTTTTTTTTTGAAGGTTTGAGCTCTTTTTCTGATAATGTTTTACACCTAATAAAAACGCTTTTTGGAATCATTCTCCATGCCGCATGGAGCTGAGAGCTGAGATTTATTTTGCGATCTTCTATATGTTTCCTCTCATGTTACATTCTCGCTCCACTTCGCCTCCTCCGGCTCATTTAGACCAACTTCAACTAGGTCTGCCTGTTGGAGCTGCAATGCGCCGCACTTTGCCGAGCCGCGATCATGCATGCCTCGGAGTTTTCGAATGTGCCGCGTCTCGCCCCAGAACGCCCACACCGCGCCCATTGCACACCCCTTCATGTGCGGCGCAGCCGAAAGTGGCGAAGGTTGCGCCTAACACCGCATCCCTGCGTCCGACAGGGGATTCGGATCGGTGAGGCGCCATTTTTGCCAGAAAACAGGCGCACATCCCGATCATACATGTCGCCCTTTATCTTTGTACTGTGACATTACGGTGCACCTTATGCTGATATTGTGACATTACTGTGTGCATTATCCCTGTCCTGTGTGCATTATTTACTGTGACACCACTGTGAGCATTATTCCCATCCATTACAGCTACCAGACCAGTTATTAAACTTGATGCTGAAAGTGGTCTTGGTGGAGTAGAGTCCCATTGCATGCTTTGCCATGGGGCACCATGGTTACTTGGTAGGCCCATGGGAATGCATCTTTTAAAAGATTATGGGGAAGTTATGGATTAGAAGACCAATATCTGAAGCAGACATCAAGACAATATTTTATACATGTTATAAGGATGTTGGGTTGCTCCCCATAATCATTATGGTTGATCTGTCCACTTTTTTCAGGATGTGAGAACGTGCCTGACGATTCCGATCCAACATGATTGAATGGAATAGCTTCCACATACAAAGCCAATATATGTCTGATTCATTCCACTGTTAGTCCTACAAGGATGAGTTTTGAAGGTGGAAATGGCAAATGGAGACAGGAACCTTCTACAGACCCGACCCGAAGTCCCAGCAGCGACAGCAGCAGCTCCAGTGATAGAAGTAAGACGAGCGGCAGCAAGCAGTCCCTCAGCGACAACTCATCTTCTGGGACGCCGGAAAGTCTAAACGTGAGGCAAAAAACACCAGAGAGGACGCCAGAGAAAGGGAAGAACAGGATACCCCAAACATTCCCCCGAGTTGGTAAGAACTTCTAATACCTATAGAACGAGGACACTGGGGCACATTTATTATGGATATTATGCCAAAAACACTGGTACCTCTGTATTACGCCACATGTATTATGAGTTTGAGTTTCTAGGCACTTCTGTGCCTCGTTCAACAAAGAGGACCATGGCTTTGTGCACAACACCATGCAACAAAATTGTGGCACAATTCAGCTCCGTCCACGTGAAAAGTATTTAAAGAGTACCTATCACCTCAACACAAAAACACAAACATTTATAATAGATGAAATTATAAGACTTTTAACAAATACATGTCATTAGCAAATCAGAGGATTTCCCTCAGTATTACAGGGTAAGAGATTTTACTTTCACTTTGTAACTCAGGAGACCCTTATCATTGTGTGAAAGAAGCAAACGTGCAGGGGGAGCTGAGGGCATAGCTGCTTGTACAGGGTGATCTGAGTCTCTCACTACATACAGTGCTCAGCATGCTGAGACAGAGTTTACCTATTGCTTCAGCCTCCTCATCCATAGCACAGAGGCATCTATATTACACTGCTGCTGGTGTCCACATGATGTAGGCTTACAGGCTCCCCCCTGCACAGTGGACTCTTCCAGCTCAGATGCAGGAGATTTGATATAACTGTCAACATTATCATCCATCAGGCTGTCAGGTGCCGACGTGGCCCGACTTCAGAGGTGTCTTAAAGGGCCAGCGCTTTTTAAAAAGCTGAATTACAGGTGAAATGCTTTGATTTTCCTAATGAAGCATATTTGAGAAAGTGTTTGTATTTTAGTTTTCTGTTACTTCATGAGGTTTTTCTGAAGGTCATAGGTACTCTTTAAAGTTGAAATCCACGTGGATTCTGACTTGAAATACTCGTCTAAAACCAGAAGTAAATCATCCCCAATGACCTCAATAGAAAATATCCAGTGTAGGCCACAAAACACATATTTTCTCAGTCAATTTTTAAGGGTAAAAAAAGTTAGAACATGTTCGTCCTTCCATCTCATTAGACGTGCGGATCCATGTCCAATGTGACATCCAAATGTTCGGATGTGGGTCCACATCCAAAACCCCATAGACATAAATGGGACTTTTTTTCTGACTATAAATCCGCTGGAATCTGCTGCTGCAAAAAAAAATCCTAAAATCCACCTGAAAATACTCACTGAAAACCGTGTCGTCCGACGCGGTTTTCAATGGTAGAATCCAAGCACATTTTACGTG
>JAODAL010081601.1:0-11852 GCA_025379985.1 Phyllomedusa bahiana | reverse complement strand
CCAAAAATTGGGGAATTTAAAAACAGGAATTAAAAAAAGAAAAAGAATTATTTAATAAAAAAAAAGAAATCCCAAACCCTTTGGACCCAAAAATCTCCCCGGGGGGCGGGAAAGGGAAAGCACCCGTTAAAAAAACCCGCCCCCCTCCCCCCCAAATTTGGGGCCCAATAAAACGGGGAAATTAAAAAGGGAAAAGTAATTTTTCCAATAAAAACACCCAATGCCCCACGCCATTTTGGCCCAAAAATCTAAAAGGGGGCGGAAAGGAAGCAGTTTATGAAGCGCCCCCTCCCCCCAAAAGCCAAAATAAAAAAGGAAAGGGGAAAAAAGAATTAATATTTCAAAGTTTTCCACCCTTTTGGCCCCAAAATCTAAAAGGGCGGGAAAGGGAAAAGCAGTTTTTGGGCCCCACCCCTTGCCCAAAAGTCCCAAAATAAAAACAGGAATTGAAAAGGAAAGAAAATTTAATAAAAACAACCACGCCATTTTGGCACCAAAAAGTCTAAAGGGGCGGGAAAGGAAGAGTTTTAACCCGCCCAACCTCCCCCCAATTTTGCCCAATAAAAAGGTTTTGAAAGAAAGTATTATTTAATAAACAACGATCCCCCAGCCATTTGGCCCAAATTCAGGGGGCAGGAAGGAAGCCCCCGTTATATAAACCCCGCGCCCCCGCCCCCAAATGTGCCCATTTAAAAAAAAAATTGTAAAGGAAGTAATATTCAATAAAAACAGTCCCCACGCCATTTTAAAAGCCAAAAGGGGCAGGAAAGGAAGCCCCCCGTTATTAAAACCCGCCACCCCTGCCCCCCAATTTGGGCAAAAAAAAAGGGAAAATTGGGAAGGAAGTTTTATATATAACAACAATTTTTTTTAAACCCCCTTTTGGCACCTCTCCGGGGGGCGGAAAAAGAAGCACGTTTTTTGAACCGCCCCCCCCTGCCCCAAAAAATGTCCAATAAACAGGAAAAAAGAATTTATTATTAATAAACAACAGCAGCCAACATTGGACCAATTCAAGGGGGCGGAAGGAAGCCCCGTTTATGCCCGTCCTGCCCCCATTGTGCCCAATAAAACAGGAATGAAAAGAAAGTTATTAATTAATAAACAACAGCAAGCCCATGCCATGTTGGCGCAAATCTCAAGGTCAGCAAGGAAGCACCGTATATGGCGCGCCACCCCGTCCCAAATGTGCCCAATAAAACAGAATTGAAAGGAAGTAATATTTCAAAGCACAGCCTGCACACGCATTTTGGCACCAAGTCTCAAAGGGCGCAGGAAGGAAGCACCGTTATATGAACCGCGCCACCCCTGCCCCCAATTGTGGCAAATAAAACAGGAAATGGGAAGAAAGTATTATATATTGAACAACAGAATTACCACCCCTTTTGGCACCAAATCTCGCAAGGGGCAGGAAGGAAGCACCGTTATATGAACCGCGCCACACCTGCCCCAAATTGTGCCAAATAAAACAGGAAAAGGGAAGTAAGTATTATTTAATGAACAACAACACGCCCAAACATTTATGGCACCAAGTCTCAAAGAAGACAGGATGGAAGCACCGTTATATGAACCGCGCCACCCCTGCCCCCAATTGTGCCAAAAAATACTGGAAATGGGAAGAAGATATTACATAATGAACAAAAGAATTCCGACCCCTTTTGGCATTAAATCTCACAGGGGGCAGGATGGAAGCACCTTTATATGAACCTTGCCACCCCTGCCCCCAATTGTGCCAAATAAAACAGGAAATGGGAAGGAAGTATTATTTAATGAACAACAGCACGCCCAAACCTTTATGGCACCAAGTCTCAAAGAAGACAGGATGGAAGCACCGTTATATGAACCGCGCCACCCCTGCCCCCAATTGTGCCAAATAAAACAGGAATTGAAAAGAAAGTATTATTTAATAAACAACAGCATGCCCACGCCATGTTGGAGCCAAATCTCATAGGCGGCAGGAAGGAAGCACCATTATATGAACCACGCCACCCCTGCCCCCAAATGTGCCCAATAAAACAGGAATTGAAAAGGAAGTAATATTCAATAAACAGCATGCCCAAGCCATTTTGGCACCAAGTCTCAAAGGGCACAGGAAGGAAGCACCGTTATATGAACCGCGCCACCCCTGCCCCCAATTGCGCCAAATAAAACAGGAAATGGGAAGAAAGAATTATATATTGAACAACAGAATTACCACCCCTTTTGGCACCAAATCACGCAAGGGGCAGGAAGGAAGCACCATTATATGAACCGCGCCACCCCTGCCCCCAATTGTGCCAAATAAAACAGGAATTGAAAAGGAAGTATTATTCAATAAACAACAGCATGCCCACGCCATTTTGGCACCAAGTCTCAAAGGGCGCAGGAAGGAAGCACCGTTATATGAACCGCGCCACCCCTGCCCCCAATTGCGCCAAATAAAACAGGAAATGGGAAGAAAGAATTATATATTGTACAACAGAATTATCACCCCTTTTGGCACCAAATCTCGCAAGGGGCAGGAAGGAAGCACCGTTATATGAATCGCGCCACCACTTTCCCCCAATTGTGCTAAATAAAACAGGAAAAGGAAGGAAGATATTATTTAATGAACAACAACACGCCCAACCATCTATGGCACCAAGTCTCACAGGGTGCAGGAAGGAAGCACAGTTATATGAACCGCGCCACCCCTGCACCCAATTGTGCCCAATAAAACAGGAATTGAAAAGGAAGTATTATTTAATAAACAACAGCATGCCCACGCCTTGATGGCGCCAAATCTCAAAGGGGGCAGGAAGGAAGCACCGTTATATGAACCGCGCCACCCCTGCCCCCAAATGTGCCCAATAAAACAGGAATTGAAAAGGAAGTAATATTAAATAAACAACAGCATGCCCACGCCATTTGGCACCAAGTCTCAAAGGATGCAGGAAGGAAGCACCGTTATATGAACCGCGCCACCCCTGCCCCCAATTGCGCCAAATAAAACAGGAAATGGGAAGAAAGTATCATATATTGAACAGAATTACCACCCCTTTTGGCACCAAATCTCGCAAGGGGCAGGAAGGAATCACCGTTATATGAACCGCGCCACCCCTGCCCCCAATTGTGCCAAATAAAACAGGAAAAGGGAAGGAAGTATTATTTAATGAACAACACGCCCAACGATTTATGGCACCAAGTCTCACAGGGGGCAGGAAAGAAGCATCGTTATATGAACCGCGCCACTCCTGTCCCCAATTGTGCCCAATAAAACAGGAATTGAAAAGGAAGTATTATTTAATAAACAACAGCATGCCCATGCCATGTTGGTGCCAAATCTCACAGGGGGCAGGAAGGAAGCACCGTTATATGAACCGCGCCACCCCTGCCCCCAAATGTGCCCAATAAAACAGGAATTGAAAAGGAAGTAATATTTAATAAACAATAGCATGCCCAAGCAAATTTTGGCACCAAGTCTCAAAGGGGGCAGGAAGGAAGCACCGTTATACGAACCGCGCCACCCCTGCCCCCAATTGCGCCAAATTAAAAAGGAAATGGGAAGGAAGTATTATTTAATGAACAACAACACGCCCAACTAATTATGGCACCAAGTCTCACAGGGGGCAGGAAGGAAGCACCGTTATATGAACCGCGCCACCCCTGCCCCCAATTGTGCCAAATAAAACAGGAATTGAAAAGGAAGTAATATTCAATAAACAATAGCATGCCCAAGCAAATTTTGGCACCAAGTCTCAAAGGGGGCAGGAAGGAAGCACCGTTATATGAACCGCGCCACCCCTGCCCCCAATTGCGCCAAATTAAAAAGGAAATGGGAAGAAAGTATTATATATTAAACAACAGAATTACCACCCCTTTTGGCACCAATCTCGCAAGGGCAAAGGATGCACGTTAAATGAAACCGCGCCACCCCGCCCGACATTTGTCCAATAAAACAGGAAAAGGGAAGGAAGTATTATTTAATGAACAACAACACCCCCAACCGTTTATGGCACCAAGTCTCACAGGCGGCAGGAAGGAAGCACCGTTATATGAACCGCTCCACCCCTGCCCCCAATTGTGCCAAATAAAACAGGAATTGAAAAGAAAGTATTATTTAATAAAAAACAGCATGCCCACGCCATATTGGCGCCAAATCTCACAGGGGGCAGGAAGGAAGCACCGTTATATGAACCGCGCCTCCCCTGCCCCCAAATGTGCCCAATAAAACAGGAAATGAAAAGGAAGTAATATTCAATAAACAACAGCATGCCCACGCCATTTTGGCACCAAGTCTCAATGGGCGCAGGAAGGAAGCACCGTTATATGAACCGCGCCACCCCTGCCCCCAATTAAGCCAAATATAACAGGAAATGGGAAGAAAGAATTATATATTTAACAACAGAATTACCACCCCTTTTGGCACCAAATCTCGCAAGGGGCAGGAAGGAAGCACCGTTATATGAACCGCGCAACCCCTTCCCCCAAATGTGCCCAATAAAACAGGAATTGAAAAGGAAGTAATATTCAATAAACAACAGCATGCGCACGCCATTTTGGCACCAGTCCTCAAAGGGCGGCAGGAAGAAGCACCGTTTTTATATGAACCCGCCACCCCTGCCCCCAATTGTTCCAATAAAAACAGGAAATAGAAAAAGAAAGTATTATTTAATGAACAACAGCATGCCCACGCCATGTTGGCGCCAAATCTCACAGGGGGCAGGAAGGAAGCACCGTTATATGAACCGCGCCACCCCTGCCCCCAAATGTGCCCAATAAAACAGGAATTGAAAAGGAAGTAATATTCAATAAACAACAGCATGCCCACGCCATTTTGGCACCAAGTCTCAAAGGGCGCAGGAAGGAAGCACCGTTATATGAACCGCGCCACCCCTGCCCCCAATTGTGCCAAATAAAACAGGAAATGGGAAGAAAGTATTATATATTGAACAACAGAATTACCACCCCTTTTGGCACCAAACTCTCGCACGGAGGCAGAAGGAAGCACCCGTATATATGAACCGCGCCATACCACTGCCCCAAAATGTTGCAAATAAAGCATGGAAGGGGGGAAAGAGAAAGAGGAAGGAAAAAAGGGAAGGGGAAAGGAAAAGGGAAGTAAGTATTATTTAATGAACAACAACACGCCCAAACATTTATGGCACCAAGTCTCACAGGGGGCAGGAAGGAAGCACCGTTATATGAACCGCGCCACTCCTGCACCCAATTGTGCCCAATAAAACAGGAATTGAAAAGGACGTATTATTTAATAAACAACAGCATGCCCACGCCATGTTGGCGCAAAAGCTCACAGGGGGCAGGAAGGAAGCACCGTTATATGAACCGCGCCACCCCTGCCCCCAATTGCGCCAAAGAAAACAGGAAATGGGAAGTAATATATAATCACAAAAACAAAAAAAAAATAAAAAAAAAAGAAAAAAATAAAAAAAAAAAAAAAAAAAAAAAAAAAAAAAAAAAGAAAAAAAATAAAAAAACAAGAACAACAGAATTTCCACCCATTCTGGCACAAATCTCACAGGCAGGAGGCAGCACCGTATATGAACCGCGCCACCTGCCCCATTGTGCCAAAATACTGGAAATGGAAAAGATATTAAATAATGAACAAAGAATTCCGACCCCCTTTTGGCATTAATCTCACAGTGGCATGATGGAAGCACCTTTATATGAACCTTGCCACCCCTGCCCCAATTGTGCCAAATAAAACAGGAAATGGGTAGGAAGTATTATTTAATGAACAACAGCACGCCCAAACCTTTATGGCACCAAGTCTCAAAGAAGACAGGATGGAAGCACCGTTATATGAACCGCGCCACCCCAGCCCCCAATTGTGCCAAATAAAACAGGAAAAGAAAAGGAGGTATTATTTAATAAACAATCAGAATTCCGAACCACCTGTTGTACCAAATCTCACAGGGGGGCAGTAAGGAAGCACCGTTATATTAACCGCGCCACCCCTGCCCCCAAATGTGCCCAATAAAACAGGAATTGAAAAGGAAGTAATATTCAATAAACAGCAGCATGCCCAAGCAAATTGTGGAACCAAGTCTCAAAGGGGGCAGGAAGGAAGCACCGTTATATGAACCGCGCCACCCCTGCCCCCAATTGCGCCAAATTAAAAAGGAAATGGGAAGAAAGTATTATATATTAAACAACAGAATTACCACCCCTTTTGGCACCTAATCTCGCAAGGGGCAGAAAGGAAGCACCGTTATATGAATCGCGCCACCCCTGCCCACATTTGTGCCAAATAAAACAGGAAAAGGGAAGGAAGTATTATTTAATGAACAACAACACCCCCAACCGTTTATGGCACCAAGTCTCACAGGCGGCAGGAAGGAAGCACCGTTATATGAACCGCTCCACCCCTGCCCCCAATTGTGCCAAATAAAACAGGAATTGTTAAGTAAGTTTTATTTAATATACAACATCATGCCCACGCCATATTGGCGCCAAATCTCACAGGGGGCAGGAAGGAAGCACCGTTATATGAACCGCGCCTCCCCTGCCCCCAAATGTGCCCAATAAAACAGGAAATGAAAAGGAAGTAATATTCAATAAACAACAGCATGCCCACGCCATTTTGGCACCAAGTCTCAATGGGCGCAGGAAGGAAGCACCGTTATATGAACCGCGCCACCCCTGCCCCCAATTAAGCCAAATATAACAGGAAATGGGAAGAAAGAATTATATATTTAACAACAGAATTACCACCCCTTTTGGCACCAAATCTCGCAAGGGGCAGGAAGGAAGCACCGTTATATGAACCGCGCCACCCCTGCCCCCAAATGTGCCCAATAAAACAGGAATTGAAAAGGAAGTAATATTCAATAAACAACAGCATGCGCACGCCATTTTGGCACCAAGTCTCAAAGGGCGCAGGAAGGAAGCACCGTTATATGAACCGCGCCACCCCTGCCCCCAATTGTGCCCAATAAAACAGGAATTGAAAAGAAAGTATTATTTAATAAACAACAGCATGCCCATGCCATGTTGGCGCCAAATCTCACAGGGGGCAGGAAGGAAGCACCGTTATATGAACCGCGCCACCCCTGCCCCCAAATGTGCCCAATAAAACAGGAATTGAAAAGGAAGTAATATTCAATAAACAACAGCATGCCCACGCCATTTTGGCACCAAGTCTCAAAGGGCGCAGGAAGGAAGCACCGTTATATGAACCGCGCCACCCCTGCCCCAAATTGCGCCAAATAAAACAGGAAATGGGAAGAAAGTATTATATATTGAACAACAGAATTACCACCCCTTTTGGCACCAAATCTCGCAAGGGGCAGGAAGGAAGCACCGTTATATGAACCGCGCCACCCCTGCCCCCAATTGTGCCAAATAAAACAGGAAAAGGGAAGGAAGTATTATTTAATGAACAACAACACGCCCAACCATTTATGGCACCAAGTCTCACAGGGGGCAGGAAGGAAGCACCGTTATATGAACCGCGCCACCCCTGCCCCCAATTGTGCCAAAAAATACTGGAAATGGGAAGAAGGTATTACATATTGAACAACAGAATTCCGACCCCTTTTGGCACCAAATCTCACAGGGGGCAGGATGGAAGCACCGTTATATGAACCGCGCCACCCCTGCCCCCAATTGTGCCAAATAAAACAGGAAATGGGAAGGAAGTATTATTTAATGAACAACAGCACGCCCAACCCTTTATGGCACCAAGTCTCAAAGAAGGCAGGAAGGAAGCACCGTTATATGAACCGCGCCACCCCTGCCCCCAATTGTGCCCAATAAAACAGGAATTGAAAAGAAAGTATTATTTAATAAACAACAGCATGCCCACGCCATGTTGGCGCCAAATCTCACAGGGGGCAGGAAGGAAGCACCGTTATATGAACCGCGCCACCCCTGCCCCCAAATGTGCCCAATAAAACAGGAATTGAAAAGGAAGTAATATTCAATAAACAGCATGCCCCCGCCATTTTGGCACCAAGTCTCTAACGGCTCAGGAAGGAAGCACCGTAATATGAACCGCGCCACCCCTGCCCCCAATTGCGCCAAATAAAACAGGAAATGGGAAGAAAGAATTATATATTGAACAACAGAATTACCACCCCTTTTGGCACATAACACCAAGGGTCAGAAGGAAAGCACCATATATGAATCACACCCTAGTAAAAAATCGCCACCCCTGCCCCCAAATTTCCCAAATAAAACAGGAATTGAAAAGGAAGTAATATTCAATAAACAACAGCATGCCCACGCCATTTTGGCACCAAGTCTCAAAGGGCGCAGGAAGGAAGCACCGTTATATGAACCGCGCCACCCCTGCCCCCAATTGCGCCAAATAAAACAGGAAATGGGAAGAAAGAATTATATATTGTACAACAGAATTATCACCCCTTTTGGCACCAAATCTCGCAAGGGGCAGGAAGGAAGCACCGTTATATGAATCGCGCCACCACTGCCCCCAATTGTGCCAAATAAAACAGGAAAAGGGAAGGAAGTATTATTTAATGAACAACAACACGCCCAACCATCTATGGCACCAAGTCTCACAGGGTGCAGGAAGGAAGCACAGTTATATGAACCGCGCCACCCCTGCACCCAATTGTGCCCAATAAAACAGGAATTGAAAAGGAAGTATTATTTAATAAACAACAGCATGCCCACGCCTTGATGGCGCCAAATCTCAAAGGGGGCAGGAAGGAAGCACCGTTATATGAACCGCGCCACCCCTGCCCTCAAATGTGCCCTATAAAACAGGAATTGAAAAGGAAGTAATATTAAATAAACAACAGCATGCCCACGCCATTTGGCACCAAGTCTCAAAGGATGCAGGAAGGAAGCACCGTTATATGAACCGCGCCACCCCTGCCCCCAATTGCGCCAAATAAAACAGGAAATGGGAAGAAAGTATCATATATTGAACAGAATTACCACCCCTTTTGGCACCAAATCTCGCAAGGGGCAGGAAGGAATCACCGTTATATGAACCGCGCCACCCCTGCCCCCAATTGTGCCAAATAAAACAGGAAAAGGGAAGGAAGTATTATTTAATGAACAACACGCCCAACGATTTATGGCACCAAGTCTCACAGGGGGCAGGAAAGAAGCATCGTTATATGAACCGCGCCACTCCTGTCCCCAATTGTGCCCAATAAAACAGGAATTGAAAAGGAAGTATTATTTAATAAACAACAGCATGCCCATGCCATGTTGGTGCCAAATCTCACAGGGGGCAGGAAGGAAGCACCGTTATATGAACCGCGCCACCCCTGCCCCCAAATGTGCCCAATAAAACAGGAATTGAAAAGGAAGTAATATTCAATAAACAATAGCATGCCCAAGCAAATTTTGGCACCAAGTCTCAAAGGGGGCAGGAAGGAAGCACCGTTATACGAACCGCGCCACCCCTGCCCCCAATTGCGCCAAATTAAAAAGGAAATGGGAAGGAAGTATTATTTAATGAACAACAACACGCCCAACGAATTATGGCACCAAGTCTCACAGGGGGCAGGAAGGAAGCACCGTTATATGAACCGCGCCACCCCTGCCCCCAAATGTGCCCAATAAAACAGGAATTGAAAAGGAAGTAATATTCAATAAACAATGGAATGCCCAAGCAAATTTTGGCACCAAGACACAAAGGGGGGCAGGAAGGAAGCACCGTTATATGAACCGCGCCACCCCTGCCCCCAATTGCGCCAAATTAATAAGGAAATGGGAAGAAAGTATTATATATTAAACAACAGAATTACCACCCCTTTTGGCACCTAATCTCGCAAGGGGCAGAAAGGAAGCACCGTTATATGAATCGCGCCACCCCTGCCCACATTTGTGCCAAATAAAACAGGAAAAGGGAAGGAAGTATTATTTAATGACAACACACGCCCAACCATTTATGACACCAAGTCTCACAGGCGCAGAGGAAGCACCGTATATGAACCGCTCCACCCTGCCCCCAATGAGCCAAATAAAACAGGAATTGAAAAGAAAGTATTATTTTAATAAAAGAACAGCATGCCCATGCCATATTGGCGCCAAATCTCACAGGGGGCAGGAAGGAAGCACCGTTATATGAACCGCGCCACCCCTGCCCCCAATTAAGCCAAATATAACAGGAAATGGAAAAAAATTAATATTTAACAACAAATTACCACCCCTTTTGGCACCAAATCTTGCAAGGTCAGGAAGGAAGCACCGTTATATGAACCGCGCAACCCCTTCCCCCAAATGTGCCCAATAAAACAGGAATTGAAAAGGAAGTAATATTCAATAAACAACAGCATGCGCACGCCATTTTGGCACCAAGTCTCAAAGGGCGCAGGAAGGAAGCACCGTTATATGAACCGCGCCACCCCTGCCCCCAATTGTGCCCAATAAAACAGGAATTGAAAAGAAAGTATTATTTAATAAACAACAGCATGCCCATGCCATGTTGGCGCCAAATCTCACAGGGGGCAGGAAGGAAGCACCGTTATATGAACCGCGCCACCCCTGCCCCCAAATGTGCCCAATAAAACAGGAATTGAAAAGGAAGTAATATTCAATAAACAACAGCATGCACACGCCATTTTGGCACCAAGTCTCAAAGGGCGCAGGAAGGAAGCACCGTTATATGAACCGCGCCACCCCTGCCCCCAATTGTGGCAAATAAAACAGGAAATGGGAAGAAAGTATTATATATTGAACAACAGAATTACCACCCCTTTTGGCACCAAATCTCGCAAGGGGCAGGAAGGAAGCACCGTTATATGAACCGCGCCACACCTGCCCCAAATTGTGCCAAATAAAGCAGGAAAAGGGAAGTAAGTATTATTTAATGAACAACAACACGCCCAAACATTTATGGCACCAAGTCTCACAGGGGGCAGGAATGATGGCCCCGTATATAACGCGCCACTCCTGCACCCAATTGTGCCCAATAAAACAGGAATTGAAAAGGACGTATTATTTAATAAACAACAGCATGCCCACGCCATGTTGGCGCAAAAGCTCACAGGGGGCAGGAAGGAAGCACCGTTATATGAACCGCGCCACCCCTGCCCCCAATTGCGCCAAAGAAAACAGGAAATGGGAAGTAATATATATTGAACAACAGAATTTCCACCCATTTTGGCACCAAATCTCACAGGGGGCAGGAAGGAAGCACCGTTATATGAACCGCGCCACCCCTGCCCCCAATTGTGCCAAAAAATACTGGAAATGGGAAGAAGATATTACATAATGAACAAAAGAATTCCGACCCCTTTTGGCATTAAATCTCACAGGGGGCAGGATGGAAGCACCTTTATATGAACCTTGCCACCCCTGCCCCCAATTGTGCCAAATAAAACAGGAAATGGGAAGGAAGTATTATTTAATGAACAACAGCACGCCCAAACCTTTATGGCACCAAGTCTCAAAGAAGACAGGAAGGAAGCACCGTTATATGAACCGCGCCACCCCTGCCCCCAATTGTGCCAAATAAAACAGGAATTGAAAAGGAGGTATTATTTAATAAACAACAGAATTCCGACCCCTGTTGGTACCAAATCTCACAGGGGGGCAGTAAGGAAGCACCGTTATATTAACCGCGCCACCCCTGCCCCCAAATGTGCCCAATAAAACAGGAATTGAAAAGGAAGTAATATTCAATAAACAATAGCATGCCCAAGCAAATTTTGGCACCAAGTCTCAAAGGGGGCAGGAAGGAAGCACCGTTATATGAACCGCGCCACCCCTGCCCCCAATTGCGCCAAATTAAAAAGGAAATGGGAAGAAAGTATTATATATTAAACAACAGAATTACCACCCCTTTTGGCACCTAATCTCGCAAGGGGCAGAAAGGAAGCACCGTTATATGAACTGCGCCACCCCTGCCCACATTTGTGCCATAAAAAGGAAAGGGAATGAAGTATTATTTA
>JAODAL010081600.1:0-11852 GCA_025379985.1 Phyllomedusa bahiana | reverse complement strand
GGGGAATGAAAGGCCAAAATTAAAAGGGTGTGACAGTTTGGGGACTGTCGACATATGTTTAACATGTGTAATATGTTAGCATGGCTTCCAGCCATTTCCTGGGTCGGCCTTTCATTGGGAGTGAGCATAGAGCAGGGTGGGTGCTCACTCCCCATGGTTCCACTCCGGGAATTCCCGGGAGTATATAAGCCAGCAGGTAAGCTGACTATGGTGGTTGCAACCCCTGACTACCTTTAAAGGGGTTTTGCCACGAAGTAAAATTGACGTGGGAAGTTTGCAAATGAAAAAACAAACATTTTCACCATTCATCATTATTAAAAATTCTGCACCGTTTTTGTTTTAGCTGCTCCTTTAGTGATCCATTGTTTACAGCTCGTCTCTAGGGGATACGACCAGGGCTGAGAGCGCCTCAATCCTGGACGCACATGCTCAGACATACATTTCTCCTCTCAGGCGCTACTGAGTGTTCAAACCCCGGGGGGCTGTCACTCTACTCCCCCTTTCTCTGTACTCCTTAGTAATTAGTCAAACAGTACAAATAAATAAAAAAGAAACCTCAATCAGGTCTGTGCATTGATAAAAACAAAAAAAACAACACAGGTTTGGTTCCTGCAGGGATTTGAACCTAGGACCCTTGTCCCTGGAGGCAAAAACATTACCTCTCAGCTACTCACAATGCTTTACATAAACAGACTTTTCTTTTGGCTACAGAGAGGAAAGGCCTGGTGATGTCATCCTGCTGGGGTCACATGATCTGCAATTCCAAACAAATCAAAACACGCCCCCTTCTGAGCACACAGACTGAAGAGCTGGATGCAGGGGGGTATGAAATGAGATTTGTGGCAAAACCCCTTTTAAGTCTTGGGGGAGAGCTGCTGGAAAAGCAGCAGGGAAAACTTACAGGCTGTCAGTAATTGGCTATGTTAATTAGAGCCCAGAGGGGAGGCGTTTGTTTTGTTTATTTTGTGCATGCCTTGCACTTGTATTTTCTGTTTGCCGCTAATAAAATACAGAGGCCCTGTATATTTTCACCTGGAATCCGTCTCTGTCTCTGCCTGAAAACACGCGAGTCAAGATCCCGGGGCCGCTAAAGCTCACAATATATATATATATATACACTCACCGGCCACTTTATTAGGTACACCTGTCCAACTGCTCGTTAACACTTAATTTCTAATCAGCCAAATCACATGGCGGCAACTCAGTGAAATTAGGCATGTAGACATGGTCAAGACAATCTCCTCAGTTCAAACCGAGCACAGTATGGGGAAGAAAAGTGTTTTTGAGTCCCTTTTGAACGTGGCATGGTTGGGTTGGGTGCCCAAAAGGGGCTGGTCTGAGTATTTCAGAAATGCTGATCTCCTGGGATTTTCACGCACAACCATCTCTAGGGTTTAAAAGAGAATGGTCCGAAAAGAAAAAACATCCAGTGAGCGGCAGTCCTGGGGGGCGGAAATGCCTTGTTGATGCCAGAGGTCAAAGGAGAATGGGCAGACTGGTTCGAGCTGATAGAAAGGCAACATGACTCAAATAGCCCCCCCGTTACAACCAAGGTAGCAGAAGAGCAAAAATCTCAACGCACAGTACGGCGAACTTTGAGGCAGATGGGCTACAGCAGCAGAAGACCACACCGGTGCCACCCTTTCGCTAAGAACAGGAAACTGAGGCTCCAATTTGCCCAAGCTCATCGAAATTGGACAGTAGAAGATTGGAAAAACGTTGCCTGGTCTGATGAGTCTCGATTTCTGCTGCGACCTTTGGTGGTAGGGTCAGATTTGGCGTCAACAACATGAAAGCATGGATCCATTTCCTGCCCTTTTATCAACGGTTCAGGCTGGTGGTGGTGGTGTCATGGGGTGGGGAATATTTTCTTGGCACTCTTTGGGCCCTTGGTACCAAATTGAGCATCGTTGGGAACAACCTTGTGGAATCTATGCCACGAAGAATTGAGGCAGTTTGAAGGCAAAAGGGGTCCAACCCATTACTAGCATGGTGTACCTAAAAAGTGGCCGGGTGAGTGTTTATATAAATATATAAAATATATATATATATAATTTAAATATATATATATTATATATATATATATATATATATATATATATATATATTTTATATATATATATATAAAACCTCGATACACAAATATTTTAAAAACCGATTTCTCACCTCTCAATTTAGGAGAGGTCAGACATGACATTTTAATTTGTGATTTCTCCCCTCTTTCTACTGTGTTTCCCACTGCAGAGGGTCTTACAAGGAAACCTTATATGTTTCATGCCCATCAGATTAGGGATGATTGCCCAAGTAAGATGTTTTGGATTCCTTTTTGGAGTTAGCAAATCACTGTATATATATAAGGTCTCCCTGCTAATAGGTGGTGCTCCACCAGACTTGATAATAGAAAAGGAGAAAATATTTCAAAATTTAAAAAGGTAAATTAAGGTTAGAAATCGGATTTTAAATAGTGTTAAAAGGGTTTGTTTATATTAATAAAAGTTCTTTTAGTGTTCTAAATTGAAACTGATAAGTTTAAGTTTCCTATGGCAAAATAGTAAATAAGTTAAGGGACCCTTTTAGGCCCCTTCGACAAAAAGACTGGGGGGCAGCTTCCCCCCCTGTACTCCCTATAACTATGCCCCAAATATTCTTGCATAAATAAAAACCAACCCGGGGGCTCTTTTCATTTTTGTGGGCTTGTGTTTTTTACAAGAAGCATTTGAAGAAGCGGCTGCAGTGAAAAGCATAGAGGATAAAAAGCAAAGCCCTCTCAGACCAGAAGTTTTCAGGCTTCATCAAAAAAGCGCTAAGTCCTGGTATAGCATTTTCCCTAATGACCGAATGTTTTTCTCTGCTCATGGTGCTTAAACATTATTCAGTCCCTAATTACATAAAGCAAACATCGCCCAGTTGAAAAATTTCACATAAAAAAATTAGCTCTAAATCTGAAATTTTGGGTTTTAAAAGACCAAACAGGATATTGAACATAATAGAAATCGTATAATTAGGCAATTTATAGTAAAAAATTCTATAAACACAGATCAAATTTTAGTCAAAGAAACATTACTTGTGGAGAAATTACCCTTTCCCAATCACTGAGAACCTTTCTGATGCGGGGCCCCGGGAAAAATTTGAACCTTCTGCTGATGCAGGGGTAAGCAAGGTGCATTGACATCGTTGCCCCGGGGCCTCATACACAGTGGGGTCGCAAGGTGCAGTACACTGTCTGTGGGGGGCCCCAACACCGAGGGTAGCAGAGGTGCAGTGACATCTTTGCTCCGGGGCCCCCACAGAGGGTTAGCAGAGGTGCAGGACATCTTCTGCCCGGGGCCCAAACACATGGGGTTAAAAAGGTATGGTACACCCGTTGCTCCGGGGCCCCATAACAGTAGGGTTACAGGGGTGCAGTGAATCGTCTCTTGCGGGGCCCCCCAACACGTGGGGGTTTAGCAAGGGCATTGACATCGTTGTCCGGGGCCCCATACAACAGTTGGGTTGCAGAGGCTTGACATCTGCTGCTCCGGGGCCCCATACAAGGGGGTTTGAAAAAGGGGTGCTTTCATTGTCTGCTCCGGGCCCATACCAAAAGGGTTAGCAAGGTCGTGACATTGTCTGCGCGGGGCCCCATACACCGAGGGTAGCAAGGTCAGTAACATCCGTCTGCTCCGGGCCCCAACACGTAGGGTTAGCAAAGGTGGGACCCCGGTCTGCTCCGGGGCTCCAAACCAGGGGGGTTAGAGAGGTATGGTGAAAATCCGGCCCCGGGCCCCCAACACGGGGGGGGTTAGCAAGGTGCAGGACCTTCTGCTCCGGGGCCCCCCATACACATAGGGTTAGCAGAGGTGCAGACATCTGCCCTCTTGCGGGGCCCCATACACAGTAGGGTTAGCAGAGGTGCAGTGACACCCGTCTGCTCCGGGCCCATACACAAGGGTTAGCGAGGTGCATTGCCCCATCTGTTCCGGGGCCCCAAACACATAGGGTAAGAAAGGGGTGCTGACACCCCTTGCTCCAGGCCCCATGCAAGTGGGGTTTTAGCGGGGGTGCAGGAACCCGTTGCTCCAGGGCCCCAACCATAGGTTTAGCAAGGTGCAGTGACATCTGTTCCCCAGGGCTCCATACACAGTAGGGTTACAGGGTAGTGATACCGTCTGACCGGACCCCCCCATACCATAAGGTTAGCAGGGGTCAGTGACATCCGTTGCTCCATGACCCCATACACAGTAGGGTTACAAGGTCCCGTGACACCCTGCTCCAGGGCCCCATACCAGTGGGGTTAGCAAGGATCAGTGACACCAAGCTCCGGGCCCCCAAACAAATAGGGTTGCAGGTGCAGTGATATCCGACGCCCGGGGGCTCCAAACACGGGGGGGGAGCAGATTTATAGGACAAAGCTGCCCGGGGCCCCATACACGGGGGGTTTACAAAATCGTGATATCTGTCTCTTGCGGGGCCCCATACACAGTAGGATTAGCGGGTCAGGACATCCGTCTGCCCCCGGGGCCCCAAACACATGGTTAGCAGGGGACAGGGACACCCGTCTGCTCCGGGGCCCCATACACATAGGGTTAGCAAATGCAGTGACATCCCTGCTTAGGGCCCCATACCAATGGGGTTAGCAGAGGTGCAGGCATCAGTCTGCTCCGGAGCCCTACACAGTAGGTTAAAGCAGAGGAGAGTGACACCCCGTCTGCTCCGGGGTCCCAATAAACTGGGGTTTAGCAGAGGTCCCATGACACCGCTGCCCGGACCTCATACACAGAAAGGGTTAGCAGAGGTCATGCATCCTCTGCTTCAGGGCCCCCCATCACAGTGGGGTTAGCAGGGCATGACATCCATCTGCCCCCCGGGCCCATAACAGTAGGGTTAGCAGGGGGGCAGTGAAACTGTCTTTGGGGGGGCCCCTTTAAACAGGGGGGTTTTAGCAAGGTGCAGGAATCCGTCTGCTCCCGGGACCATAAACAGTAGGGTTAGCAAGTGCAGTGACATCCGCTGCTCCGGGGCCCCTACACAGTGGGGTTACGAGGTGCAGTGACACCCGTCTCTTCAGCCCCATACACAGTGGGGTTAAAAGGGGTGCGGTACTCGCGCTCCAAGGCCCCATACACAATAGGGTTACAGAGGTGCAGAAAACCCTCTGCTCCGGGGGCCCCCATACCAAAAGGTTTAGCAAGGCAGTGACACCCATCGCTCCGGGGCCCCATCACAGTGGGTTACAGAGTGCAGTGACACCCCGCTGTTCCAAGGCCCCCAACACAGTGGGTTAGCAGGGGGTGGTGACACCGCTGCTCCGGGGGCCCCATACCCAGTAGGGTTGCAAGGGTGCTTACATTCATCGTACACCCAACACAGTAGGGTTAGCGGGGTTTGCGTGACATCCAAAACTCCGGGCCCCCAAATTACAGGGGGTTGGAAAGGGGTTTAAGTGACATCAGCTGCTCCAGCCCCATCCATGGGGTTTAGCGAGGTGCATGGATCCGTCTGCCCCAGTGCCCCATACACAGTAAGTTATCAGGGGTCGGGAAACCCATCAGCCACAGGGCCCCATACCATGGGGTTAAGAAAAGGGTGCAGTGATATCCATCTGCTCCGGGGCCCCATACACAGAGGGTTAGCAGGGGTGCAGTGACTCCATCAGCCCCGGGCCCCAAAAACGCGGGTTTACAGTCAGTGACACCCTTTGCCCGGGGACCATACACAGGGGGTTGCAGGGTGCAGGTCCATCTGCTCGGGGCCCCCATACACAGTGGGTTAGAGAGGTCCCGTGCATCTGTCTCCCCGGGGCCCCCAAAAAACAGTAGGGTTAGCAGTGACATCCATCTGCTCCGGGGCCCCATAAATAGTAGGATTAGCAGAGGTGTAAGAATGGTGAATGCCACTCCTTCAGGTTCTTTTGTATTGCGGGGAAAAGACTGTGGGACCACGTGGTGAGGTAACCATTGTTAAATCAAAAGACAAAAACTGTTGCCCCGGGAGAATTGGCTTTCTTTCCTTGTCTCCAAAAACACAATGCAAACATCTTGTCCTCAAAAAGGGATTCATCAGCTCTTGCAGCTTCACTCACACCCCCACACCCCCAGGGGCAAACCTCCTCCCCTACCTCCTGCATTTTAACCCAACTTGCAAAAGGGCTTCTTCCACTCCGTCCAGGTTTGACAACTCCCTGCTGCCCTTGGGGGCCCTTCCCCCTTAGTGCCCGGAAGACAGGTTTGGGCCCCCGGTTTACATCCCGGCTTCCTTGCTGACAAACCTGAATTTTGTAAAAAGTCCTTTTTAAGGGCCCTACCTTCTCCTTTCCTTTCCAGGAAAATCTCCACCCCCTTCCACCAAAGGGGGTACCTGCTCCTACTCCTCTTCAGGCCTGAAAAGACTCTCCAACAACGACTCTAAAACACTGCTGGAGCACCCCCCTTCTTTTCTAGAAAGTCACTCCCATTGCTGGAAGGAAGACACTACTTTACCGGGGTAGACTAAAACTGGGGGAACACATCTTAACATAAAAATCTAGGGCCTTCTACTTAAAGGGGTTGTCTCGCACAATAGGGGGTTTTAATTTAAAGATTTTTAAAAAAACAAGCACTTTGCAATATATGTTCATTACAAATTCCTACTGATTTTGACAGCCCTTTAGTATTTACACATTCTGATCTCTATAGTACCGACTTTGATCCTTTCTTACTGGTGCAGTTCTGAATACTCATCACCTTGAAGACGGGCCCGAGCAAACCCCCCCCACAAATGTTTCTGGGGGAGGGGGGAGGAGGAGGGGGGAGGGGGACTCTGGGTCTGTGTCCGATGCCTGGATTAACCCGGTTTGTCCCTGCTTTCCCTGTCCTACACAGAAAAATTTACAGCATGACCCGCTTTTACTTTTAAACAGTAGTCTTTGGAACGTGACTAACAAAAATTTATACAGATCAGGTTGTAAATACTTTATGCTCCCCAGTATTGTGAGACACCCTGAGTTAGTAACACTTCCTTTTTTGTTGTGGAGATGTGGAGATTGTAAGTAAGCGGGGAATATAGGAAACATGCATCTCTTCTCTATTAGCACACGCTTATTTTCTCTCTACATTTTAATCACCCTCTCCTGAAACAGACCTGGGCAGGGCCACACGGGTAAAACTCTGGAGCAAACCCCCTCCCCCCCCCCCCCCCTGTATAAAGTTAGTAGTCCCGTTTGCTGATGGGGGGGGGGAGAGGGGAGCAGAAGAGAAGAAGCTAGCCCCCCCTCAGTTCAACTTACCGGGCTCACTACAGGCTGAAAGCCGTAATGAGACAACCCCTTTAAAACATTTTATTACCATAAATAGTATAAAACTCACATATTTCCCGAAAAAGTAACAGAATAAAAACTTTTACCCCCAAACCTCACAAGGACATGACATCCATTTGCTTGGGCCCCACAGCACCCTATGGCTGCTAAGGGGGGGGGGGCCCCAACCTTTATTATAGATTTTTAGTACTTTTTAAGCTATTCTAATCAGCGGGTTGTACCAAATGTCAGATGACAGTTAGGCGCTGTCTTGTGTCGGCTGCAGACGTAGAAAAAAACAACCCAACGTGAAACAACAGAAATCCTTAAACCCATGTGGGGAGAAGTCCTGGAAGCAAAGACTTCTCCAACATGAGTGACCCCTGTTTTAGAAATAGCCCATGGTAGGGGGGGGGCACGTTAATATTTACTTGAAGTCCTGAATTTTAAGACCTTTTTAACTATAATAGCCCCCAAAAATCTCCTTTTTTTTTTTTTGAAATTTTTGAAATGGAATAAAAGGGGGGAAGAGTTGAAAAAAGGTGTCCCAAAATGGGCTCCTATGTGGGTCTGGGAACTTTGTGCGGGTATGGGGCAGGGGTTGGCTAAAAGTCTTGAAATGGAAAAAAAGAATTCCTTTAAAAAGAACAATAGGCTTCCTGTGCAAAAACCCAAGTTTTTTTTCATTTTTTTTTACCATAGTATACAAAACTTCCCCAAAAAAAATTATTTTTTTTTTAAAAAAAACCTAAACAGTTACATGTGCAAATGTTTTAAAAAAGTCAAAAGAATAATTGTCAAAACAGCAATCCATTGCAAGCCAGATTGCCCCCCAAAATGCCCAATCATTCCTTACTATAAGTAATGCACCAGTCCAACAAAAACTGCCTCCAATTGCCCCCTTCGTGTCAGTTGAGCCACTTTGTAACAAATTGGCCCCCCAAGGTGCAGGCAAGGCATAATAAATGCTCCCCTACCTATCTGCTGCTCGTATCCTTCTTTTTTACCAAAATAAGCGCATTTTTAGTATTTTTCCGCCATTGGGCAAGATAACGCGCCAAAGTTTACCTTTAAACCCTACACAATTTACAGGCTTTGCGTGTTCCATGGTGGCAAGGAAGAAGGGGTTGTGTTGGGGCCCTATGGGTCAATTTTGGCCCCCGGTCCTATAGTGAAGATGGGGGTTGCTTGTAATGTAGTAGGGCATTAGGGAAAGGGGCTGAATCCCACAGCGCCCTCTGTTGGAGTAAAAAAATCCTCAATTTGTTTTTGACCCCCCCGAGTCTTGAGAAAGAAAAACAGGATTTTAGCCAACCGTATCTTCTCTGCAACAACCTTTTTTGGGTTTTTTTTGTCCCTTTTTCAGGCAGACAGAGAAGTTTATGGCTGGCTGGTGGGAGGCATGGGTGCTCAGGGGGGGAAGGGGATCTCTCCTTAAGGAGAGCACCGAACGAACGGCTTGTAGAGCTTGTTTTGCAATGTAGTAGGTGAGACTTGATAATAGAAAAGGAGCTATTCCTTCCTTCAGAAGTAGAAAAAGGGTTTAAAAGATAGTTAAAAAAATCAGGTTTTTAAATTGTGTTTTTAGAGGTTTAAGAGTTATACATAATAAAGTTAGTTTTAGTGTTTTATAATAGAGAACTGTAGGTTTAGTTTTCCCCATGGCAAAAAGAAATATAGTGTCAAAAGTACTCTCTCTTTCTTCCCGGATTCCCATTTTTGGAGACTATTAAACTGAGGACTAGACACCCCACAAAAATTTGAACCCCCCCCCAAAAACAGCCTGTAGCGGGGTGGCGCCTTAAAAAAATACCAAGAAGTTGTACGATCTGTATATAAATGAACAATAATATGGGTGAAGAAAATAAACAAATAAAAATGAATTTCTTGAATTAATATTTTTTTTCGTTACCCCCATATTTTTGACATTTTATAAAAGATGGGTACAACTTTGTGAGTCTTATCATTTTATTTTCCCAAATCTACATTTTAACAGATTGCATTAAAAAAACCCAAAAGAGCGTCGCTCGCTCTCCCTTTTGGCCCAAATAACCGCGCCTTTTTTTTACTTACCAATCAAAAACAGAGCTCGTGTGAAATTTCTTTCCCCCATAAGCTCTATGAGAAGGTACTCCCCCTGATTGGCTAAGGGGGAACGACCCCCTCTTCCCCCCAACCCAATCAAGAACTAAAATTTTCCCCATAGACAGTAAAAAATTTTAGGGCCCCCTTCATCGCGCCCTTCTTGTCCCACTCAAAATCGCGCATTACATATGATTGGGGGATTATATTGCCCCCCCCTGGTCTAAACCCAAATTCAGTCATCCATACCCCTTTTTATGAGAAAATTATTATACTATATTTCATTGCCCCGATCTCTACATAGATACAAAGGGGCAAAGTAGTCGCCTCTGATTTGGCCCCGGGATAGCCAAGCCCCGCTAGTTCAACCAAACAGTCTTTCTGTTTTTACTGATTTTTAACTGTCCCGCCCTTTTCATTTGATTGGGCCAACTTCCCCTGCTTATAAATGGTTCCCCGTCGCTCCTATTTGATTGGGTTTGGTTTTTTTCCGACCAATGGGAAACGCTTACGAATTTGAAAAAACTGTATTTGCCGGCCAAATTTTTTATATCCCAAATTCCGATGTTGCGCCGGTGCGGCGACAAAACCTTGTTCGGGATTTGATGATTTATGTTTATAGAAGGTTTTGCCTTTTTTTGATAAAAGTTTTAACCCAATAAAAACATTTTTTTTGTTCATACTCCCGCCGCACGGCGCTGAGAGCAAGATTTATTTCTTGAGCGATCTTTAATTTTTCTTTAATTTTTTGAGATCCACTTTTTCAATAATTTAAATCATTTAGACAATTTAATTTTTATCTTTATTTTTTATCATTTGCAAGACAACTCTTTTTGCTCTTCACTAACAGTTTAATTTTCTCGTGTTTTCCGCCTTTTCTCGAATCGGAATACATTTAGGCGCAGCCCTTTCTGGCCTAAGGTCCCGACTGCGCCTCACACACTGGCGAGGCCAAGGGAAATTTTCACCGCATGTATACCCACAATGGGGCGCCCGGGACTAAAAAGGCGCACTTTCACTAAAAATCCCGAAAAAAAGGGGCCCCCGACCCCAAAATTTCACATGTCGCCTATTATTCCCTTCCCCCCCCTTGTCTAGTGGTTGCTCCTGTCTTTGAATCTCTTTTTTTTCCCTAATTCGAGGGAGGACCCTACTCTGGTCCTCGCGGCATCGTTCCGGGGGCGCATTTGTTTTGTCACTGGAATACAAAAACTCAACTACGGATTTTTTTATCCATGGGCTTTGCCCCTTTACCTAGGAAAAAAACCCCTTTGCTTTAAGCTTGTTTTAAGGGGTTTTAAATTTCTCATTTGGCACCCGTTTATACTGGT
The DNA here is from genome assembly GCA_025379985.1 of Phyllomedusa bahiana. Taxonomy (NCBI): domain Eukaryota; kingdom Metazoa; phylum Chordata; class Amphibia; order Anura; family Hylidae; genus Phyllomedusa; species Phyllomedusa bahiana. The sequence goes on along the minus strand of JAODAL010081600.1, from coordinate 1,187 downwards.
TGCTAAGCAGAGCTTTTTGAAATGGAGGGGTGTTTTTCTTCCCGCGGGCATTCTTCTCTCTCTGCAGACACGCCCCAAAAGGTGCACATGAGGATTCATTCTCTGTGAGCCCGGGGAAGGGGGTTTGCTGTCGGAGACTAAGGATCATTGGAAGTGAAAAGCTAGTGTAACTCCATGTTTTTTATCTAAAATTTTCATTTCCTCTTTCATACTTTGTAACTAGAAGGGATTTGACATTCAGGCCCCGGGGAGGGTGGGTGATTTTTTTTTTCTCTCTCTCACACAGTGATATGTCCTGCAAATTATTACACCTCTGACCCCCACAATCTGCAGAACAAAACTTACACTTTTTCTGTTTGTGTTTCATGGGATCACAAGATCTCCTTTCCCCGCTGTAGGGCCACTGATCGCTGTCGTGAACGAACGCTTCAAACCCCGCACCGCACATTAGACTGTTGCTGTCAGTGAACGCAGCCAACCCCCGACCCCACACGTGAGATCACTGTCAGTGAACGCAGCAAACCCCGCCCCCCCGCACACTTTTGACTGTCGCTGTCATGAACGCAGCAAAACCCGCACATGGATTTCATATTCTTCTCTCTCTTTTTTTCTCTCTCTCTCCTTTCTCTCCTCATCTCCGTTCACACATTACCTGCTCCGTGCAAGTACTCCGTCTCACGTCGTTCCCCAATACAAATGGGGGGGGGGAAAATCCTCTCCATGTACAGTGTCGCTCCTCCCCCCCATACACAGCCTCCCCTACCCCCTCCTTCTCAAGCGCGTTCCCGAATACAACGGGGGCAGGACCTGGGGAACCCGACAGGCTCTCTTCACTTCCCAAAAAGTGAACAAGCCCCTTTTCTTCAACCATGCCTTTTTCTTATGGAACCCAAGGGCCCCACAAGCTTTGATTTTTTCATCCCACCCGTTGAAACTATGATCTTTTGAAAGAGAAAAAACCCCTTTTAAAAAATTAATATACATTTGTAGTTAAACATTATGGCCCCAGCCCTTTACATACTTGTAAACAACCCTTAAAATTCCCGCGGGGCCTTAAAACCCAAAACTAGGCGTATACACTCCTGGATACTACATGTTTTATAATAAGAATCAATTGCATTTTTATTGACCCATATTGCATAAGATTTTTGTTTTGGGATATTAAACATTTCTTTTATAGAGGGGGT
>JAODAL010081599.1:0-11852 GCA_025379985.1 Phyllomedusa bahiana | reverse complement strand
CCTAACTCCCCCTTATCTTCCCAAACCCAAAAACACCCAAAACCCTCCCCCTCTCCCTCCCCGCCTTAAACCTGAAAAACATCTTCGCACCCCGACCCATTCCTCAAATGACCCCTAAAAAAATTGCGGGTCCATGCCCTTTCATTCCCCCCTAGACAAACTGAAAACTTTCCCTTCTCTGGGGCCCTTTCCCAGTTCACCCCGCTCCCCCTTTTCCACCCTCAACTTTGCTCCCGTCTTATCCACCTTTTTCCCCTCGCTACTCCCTCTGCCTACCCCCTCCCAACCCTTTTAACTGGTTTCCCCAAATTGCCCAGCGAATTCATTTAAAAAGTAAAAAACATGACCTTCAAGGTTTCCCCAAGGGCCCTTTCCCCCCCCCCATACATCCCCCCCCTTTAATTTTCCAAAATATCTCCCCTCACCAATTCCGCTCCTCACAGGCCCTTCTCCTCTGCTCCCCCCCTTTATCAGCTCCCCCCAAACAACCGTCCCCCAAAACTTCTCCCGTGCGTTAACCCACACCCCTGGAACCCCACTCCCCCAAAACACATCAAGTCCCCCACTTTAAACCGGTAAAAAGAAACCCTGAAAACCCATTTCTTCGGGCTTTCCTTTTAACCCCACTAACCTTGTTTTCATACTTCCTAAAACAAACTTTTCCCCCTCCCCTCCTGTCTTTTTCCCCCCTCCTTGTAGATTGAAACCCCTCCCCGGGTGGGGTTTCCCTCTCCCTCTGTCTTGTAAAAGGGTCATTATCATTTATCAGGGGAACTCTTTGACTTTGTTTTTTAAAATTTTAACCCCTCGAATTTACCCCCCTGGAATCAATGGCGCTTTTAAAAAAAATAATAAAAATTTAAATAATAATTTGCCAAAGGGACCCCAAGCACTCAGTGTGTCCGGGTTTTTGCTTGAAAAATTTTTATGAGATTTTCCATAGTTTGCACTACCCGCATAGCTTGGTGCCCATTGCAAAAAATTTCGAAAGTTATTGAATCCTTCCCTTTTTCGTTAAAAAATTTTCATTTTTGGGGGGTTTTTTTCCCCAACATTGGGGGTCCCCCTTTTGGGCCCGGTTTCCCAAAATTTCACGATGGGGGGAAAAATGTTTTTCGGGCCGATAGAAACTGTTTCAGACAAAGAGTTCTGGATAAAAATTTCCCATTCATGCCCAAAAGCAGTTCTGCCAGTACAAATGCATTACACAAAATTTTTTGAAATAAACTAAAAATTAAAAAACAAGCGAGGGAAATTTAGAAAAGAGAGGAACGGTTTAAAGGGTCCTTTATTTAGGCGCTTTTTAAGTTCATTTTTTTGGCCCCCCTTTGTCTCGGGGGAAAAAAGCCTTAAAAATTGCATCAGCCAAAACTCAGTAAATTTTCCCCAGTAAAACAAACTTCAGGAAGGGAGACAATAGCTGGGGGTCACATCTTGAGGAAACAGGATAAAAAAGGTGGCCCACACCCTGGGCCATTTTATTTCTTCTTAACTGCTGATCTTTCCCAAAAAGGGATTCTCCCTCAGTTGAAATGCCTTATAAGGAAAAAAAGCGGGGGAAATTTTTTAATTTTTAACAAAACTTTCCCCCAATATTGTTTAAAAACCTCTCTACCTTCAAAATTTCCCCCTAAAGACCAAGATTTTCCCCACTGTCCCTATTGCCCTTCCTGAAACAAAGAATTTAGCACGGGGAACCCTTTGGAAACGCTCAAAATGGGGGAAAGGGGTGTGGGTTTTTCTTCAGAAGTTTGGGGGGGGAAACCCCCCTTTTGGGTGAATTAAACCCCGAAACTTTCCAGTGACCTACCAAAACAGTGTGGGGTTTTCCCCCTTGATCTGTCCCTTCAAATCAGAAAATTTTACTCTTGGTTCAAAATTTTATGGGGGTTTTGGGTAAGGGGGATTCTGGGGTTTGTTTCTTTCATCAACATCAGGGCCCCCTGTTCGTGCAAAAGGGAAGGGTTTTCGGGAGGGGGGTCCTCCCGAAAGGCTATCCTGGTCAATAGATTTTTTTGAGGGGAATGAAACAACCCCGTACAAACAGTAGCCCCCATTTTTTACTAGTAGTCCCCAATGCCCCCCTGCTTTTAAACCAGCGTTTCCCAAGCCTCCATTCCCAAATCAAATCCCCAAGGGGGCCCCAAAAGAAGGCCCCACTCCTGAGTTCTCCTTAATTTCCCTTGGAAAATTTCTCTATTTTAAAAAACCCTAGGGCGTTTATTTTTTTTTTTCCATTCACTCCTGTGTTGTCAGGTATTTTAGGGGGCGCTTTTCACCTATCATGGCCACAAACTCCCCCTTTTCTTCACCCAGAAACCATGTCGATGGTTTAATTGGGTTTTCTTTTAAGGTCTTTCCTAGTTTTGGGGCCTAATTCTTCTTAGAAAACCCTGAAAAACCCATCCAAACTGTAATAAACAAACCTTTGCTGGTTAAAATTAAAATGTAAAAAAATCCATTTTTACATTCTTATTAATTTAAACTTGGGGAAAAAGGGGAAGCGAAGCCTGCAGAAATTTTAAACCTGCGTTTTAAAAAACTGTTTTGGGGGCCCCCCCTTGGGCACTCCCCAAATAGAATCAAATAAACACTTTAAAGGGTTTTCCCCGGGGTTTAACTGGGGAAGACGTCTCTCCCTGCTTGGGGGGTTTTGGGTTTTCCAGGGAAAACCCCTTAAAGGGGCATGGAAAGCTTAATTAATGAAAATTGCCCTTCCAGGTGGGCTGGAACCCACTTCTCAGTTTCCCCATTCCCACAAAACAACCAAAGACATCCAGGAGGGCCCCTTGATTTCACCGATTCCCCCCGGTCGGGTTTAAAACCTGGCAAAATCCGGGGGGGAAACCCCCAATAAATTCCCTTTCCGTCTGATTTTTGGGGGAGAGAAAAAAGGGGTTTTAGTTCCCAGGGCGACCCACACCCCCCCAGGTGGTCTCATTTTGGGGTTTTAAAAAACTTAAAAGGGGAAACCCAAAGCCCTTTAAATTTCCCGGAAACCCATTTTGTTTTTTAAACCCAGGCTAATAACACACTCTGCTTTAAATCTGCAGTGGGTTGGGTGTTTAGGGGGTTTTTCCCATGTTTTGGGTTGGCGCCGGCACGGGCCCAAACCCCCCACTTTAGTTATGGGCCCTGAGGGTTTGGTTTTTTTTACCCTTTAAAAAGCCCCCAGGTTTTTTGGGGGGAGAAACTTGGGTTTAAATTAAAAAACCCACTTTTCCCCCGGGGCATTTTGGGGGGTTTGGGGCTACTTTTTTAAACTGCTTTTGGAGTTTGTTTTTTCCTCCTTTTGGGGGTACAGGGGGGAGGGGCCCGGTGAGGGGTCTGTTTTTAAGATTTTAAAAAGTTCTATAACCATCCTCCTACTTCTCCTTTTTCCCACACCCGGTTTAAACACCAAAAATTTTACTTTCCCCAAATTGCCCCGGGGGCCCTGGGGGGGCTTTTGGTTAGAACTCCCGGGGAAACCCAACCATCGGTAAAAATCACCCCCCAACCCAAGTAGGGTCGGTCCCCTGTCAATTCACCCTGCCCAAAGTAAGGCCCTTTCCCTTTCGGGCCCCTTGGGGTCCCCCGAGTTTAAAAGGGGGGAAAAATTTTCCCCAGTTCCCCCTTTATTCCACCCTTTAAAACTGCCCAAAGAAATAGAATTTTCATTCCGGGTGGGGTTTTGATGAATCTCGATTTTTCCAAAGTCCAAAGCCCAGGGTGCTATGCCATAGAAAAACCCCTTGAATCAGTCCATATATTGGCTGTTTTCCCCCTTTGGCCTTTTTAACCAAGGCTTCCCCAGGTTTTTAAATTAAAGGCAACTTGAGCTAAAAGGGTTTTGGGGGGGCAGTGCTTCTGCCTGGGGATCTCATCTTCTGGGGGTTTTTGCAAATCCCCTTTTGGGAAAGTCCCATATTCAGTAGCTTTTATCTTAAACCATCAGTAAAAGAGACCCAAGGTCGGGCATGAGGTTTCCCCTCGGTCCCCACTGTAATGGGGTTCCCAGTCTTTTTCCTTGAAAAGGGCGGGTTAGAAAAATCGGGTTTTCCTCATCCCGGATTGTATTCCATTTCCTTTATTCTCTTCCCCCCCCTTCCCACCTTGTGTGGAAGAAGAGGGGGTTTGGGGATTAGAACATTTGAAAAACGTTTGAAGGAGAAAATTAAATTTGGAAAACGGGAAAGCGAGCACTGAAACCCCATTAAACTTTGATGAGTCATGTCCCTGGGGAGAGCCCCTTTTTCACAGGCCTGGGGCCCAAGATCGGGGGTTGCTTGGATGATCACTTCATGTCCGAAGGGCTTTTATCCCCATTTTTTTCCCAAAGGGATCTGTGCTGAATTGGCACCCTTGAGGCGGGCCGGACGGTACCGGGCCAAAGGGAAATTTCGAGCAAAATTTACCCAAGGGGGGGCGTTGGCCCCCCCAAAAGTGCCTGGGTAAGGTCCCCAGAGGCATGTCCCTTTGTTTCCGAAAAAAATAGGTTAAAAGGGTTAAATTGTATTTCTGGAAAACCGAGAGCTGGGGCGTTAAATATCGCGTCTGAGACAGGGAAAAACAGCCTGTTTTTGCCCAAAAAAAATAAGGGTTGGGTCTTGATTAAAGCCCGGGTCCCCCGTTTTCAGGCAAATAAATATAAAGGTTGCATATTTTGGGAAGCCCCCGGTAACCATTGCCAACAGTAAGGATGGGGCCCTAGGAATTTTGTATTTCCCTTTTGAGTTTTTTCGGGTTTAAGGGAAAGGGTTTTAAAAGGTTTTGCAAAAACGTTAAAATGTGGGGTTTTGGTTTTTCCTTGGGAAATGCAGTGCCCCTAGAAACCAACTCTTTTTTTCGGGCACCCCCCCGGACTTACCCTTGGGAAAACCTTTGCATTTTAAAGAGCAGCCGGGATGCGGCACGGGGATGGGAATTTTCCTTCCATATCTTCGGGTTTCCCCCAAAAGGAAGGGATCATGACAAAAATGAAAAAGGGGTCACTTAAAGGGTTTTTGGTACCCAGGGGTTGTAAAAGGGGCTTTATACCCTTTAGAAAAACTGTTTTGGGGGCTATTTTGGGGCCCCCTTAGGTGCCGGGTCCAGGAAAAATTTTGAGATCCTTGATGGGTAAAAGCAACAAATTTACGCCCAGTCTTAAAAGGAAAGGGGGACGTGAAAAAAGCATTACCCAGACCCAATAATTTGTGAAGCGGAAAAGTTTGAGGGAGGCATCGGGAAAAGGAAGAGTGTTGGGGGTTGGGGAAAACCCCCTTGGGTTGTCTCTGGGATAGTGGCTGCATTAAACGGGTGGAGATCTTGCCCCAAATTCGATATCTCTGGGGTTCCCCTTATTTGGCTTCTTTTTTCAAAGGGAAAAAGGGGGGGTGGCGGGGAGAGATGCAGGGGGAACGGGGCCCCCCCTTTAGTTCCAAAAAGGGACTGTTTTTTACCCTTTTCAGTCCATTTTTTTGGGACAGTTTGGGGGGGGGATTTGGGGAAAAGTTAGGGTAGGAGCCCTCCCCCTTTCAGGTAAAACATGCCCGGGGGGGACAGGAAGAAGGCCCGGGAACATCATCCGGTCCCGGGTTGAACAAACCCTGGGGGGGAGGCTGGAAAAAAACAGATGAACCCCAAAAAAGGAGAGGGTTTGGCTAAGGACATTTTCCAGGAGGGGGAGGGGGGCCCTCAGTGACATGGGGTGGGTTAAATTTACCATCTTCTGTTTCCCGGGTTTCCTGAAAATTAATTTTCCCATACCTTTTTGGGGAAAAACTGTTTTTTGGCCCTCTTTAAATTTTAGATAGGTCTGTCCCAAAACGGGTTTGCCCTGGACAAGTGAAAGAAACAAGGAAAGGGATCTTCAAGTGGGGAAAAGGGGACCAGCATTTTTTGGCTTTGGTGAGGGGCGACTTTATGTATGCGCCCCAAAAACCCCCAATAAATTTAGGACATCAGAGGAGTTTGGGACCTAGGGGCAGGCTTTTCCCTGTTTTAACGGGGGTTTTGGGGCCGCCCCAGTGTCCACCAAAAATCAGGGCGTGACCCCGTTTGGGGGGTTATAGTAAACTACCCGCGGGGCCTCTCGATTTCCCACTGCTGCGGGGAAAGGGGGGGGCACCGGGCCTTTGGCCACCCCCCTTTGGGCCCCCCCCCCTGGGCCCCCCCCCTTTGGGTGGGGATGTCTTTTTGCTTTTGGGGGCTAAAATTTGTCCCGGAAAGGCCCCGGGCCCTCGGCACTCTCGGGAAAGGGCCGCCCCTTTTAGCCCCTCCACAAACAGGCGGCTCTCCGGCCCTGTGTAGGCGGGCCCGGAAAAGGGGAACCCAAAAACCCTGATTTTTTTTTCAGGCCCTGGGCATATTCAAACCATAAGTTTTTTAAACCAGTTTTTTTTTTCCCCCCCTTTCCCTTTTTCCCTTGTCCTGAAAAAACAAACCTTTTGGAAACCTTTTTTCCCACTGCCAAGCTTCATTGTTTTCCCTGCCCCAATGATTTCTGGCCGGGTTTACAAAAAGCCCAAAACCCTTGAGTTCCCCCTCCAAGCCATCTATTCGGGCCCCCTTTAAACCAAACAAGAACATTTTATCTTATTAGGGAGGGGGAAAATTTCCTTTAAACCCTTTCAAAATGTGGTTACCCTTTTGCAGCAAAAAAAATCCACTCCCACCCCCGGGGTTCCCTTTGGCTGCACATGGGGGGAGTGTGGTGGTTTTGGTCACTTAAACAAGTTTTTTTTCCCCAGGCTTTAATTTGTCCCCAAAAGGCTAAATCCAGACTAAAAGGAAATATATAAAGCCCGGGGGGTTTTTCGATTTTCTGAAGGGGTGGGGAGGTACCATAAAAGAAGTTCTGACAAGCACCGGGTCCCCAAAATTTTCCCCAATTTTGCCCCTTTTGATTTGCCTGGTTTGGGGAAAAATTTCTTAAAAACGGGGCTTTGGGGGAAATTTCATGGGGCCCCGGAAAAATTTTGCAGACAGGCAATCAAATCTTTTAGGGGTGAATGAAAAACCATTCCAGTGGACCCAGGGGGCCTGCCTGGGCATCATTCAAAAAGATCGGCCCGGGCGGGTCTGTGCATGGGGGTTTCCGGTCGGGGGGGGGGTTGCCCCCTCGTGTCTAGTTCCTCCCCTTTCCGGGAAGATCTCCGGGGCCCTTTCCTTCTGCTACAAAAGGAAAAACCCGTGGGCCCGGGCCCGGGGAAAGGAGACTATTGACCTAAATTAAATTGAAACCCTTGGGCTTTGTCGATGAAATTCAAGAATGAAAGTAATTGGACTCTAATGAAAATTTTTTGTGGGAACTTAAAGATACCGGGGGAAATTTTAATTTGGGAGGGAGATGGGCCGGCTTGTCATGATTGTTTCATCTATTTCATTTAACCAAACCCAAAAAGCATTAGTAATAGCAGATTTTAAGCGAATTTTTTTTCTTTGCCCAATTTTCTTTGCCACTATAGGGGGGTTTTCCCACGCAGGGGATTATAAAACGTGAAAAGGGAGATCCCCCGGCAGTTCGTTGGGATAGCAGATCCTTTCCCCCACTTGGCCTTTTCCTTCAGATAATTTTCCCACAGCCCCTGGTTCCCCCTTTTAACCCAGTTTTTTCCATTTTAATCTGCCCCCCAAACCCCCTCGGGGACAATTGGGGGTTGGCGGGGTTAATTTAGGTTTCCCACCCGGGTGAGTGGGTGATGTTTCCTTTGACCCAGAGGAACAGAATTGCCCACCGTGCGGGCCCTTTAACATGCAACTGAGTTTGGGACCCGCCCCTTTCCGGATTGTACTGGGCCCCAAAGGGGGGGAAAACAGAGCACGAGGGGCCCCCTCCCCTACCCCCCGAAACCCCCCTTTGGGCCCAAAACGTGGGTGACCCCCAAACCGCAACCTGGGGCCTCCCACTCCCCCTTCTGAGGTTCTTGGGGCTTTAGGGGGGGGATTTTGGGGGGGGGGAGGATTTGGGGAAGGGCCCCCAAGTGGGGGCTTCAGGGGTTTCCCTTTCCGCCCCTCCCATAGTCATTACCGGTACGGGGCGGCTGGCAGGGGGATAGGGGTGGGTTGGGGGAGGGGGGCCCGGCCTCAGGGACCTTGGGTGGGGGGGGGGGCGCAAGGCCCCCTGAAAATTCCCTGCCCCTTGGAATGAAACCAGGGGATACAGAGGGGGGGGCCGGGGGGCGTGTTTTGGGGGTGGATCTGGGCGTTCCAACAATTTTTCCGCCCGAATAGGATTTTTTGATTTCCACTTTACCCCCAAAATTGGTCCCCCCCCCCTCGGGGCCCCTCTGCCCCCGGCCGCCATTTAGGGGGGGTGGCGCAGGGGCCCTTTTTTACTTAAATCAGTACATTTAGCATCACAAAATTCCATTAAAAACATCCCTTTTTTTCCTTTACCCTTTCCCTTTCCAACACTTTCAACCCCAAACAAAACCTTCTTTTTGCAAACTTTTGGCCACTCGGGGTGGGGCCGGGTGCCATCCCCAAAAACCATCCTTTTGGTCAGTTAACTCCCCTTTTTTTGATTTCTCCACTACCTTTTGGGCCATTTGGGAGGGGCTGAAAATTTTTCCCCCCTTCTTTGGCAATCCCACCAAACTTATACATTTTGAAGGGCCTTTTTTTCACATTTTTTTTCCCTTCTTTCTACAAAAAATTTTTCTTAAACATTTCCTCTGCCCTTTCGGGCCCAATTTATCCCTTTTTTTGAAACATTTTAAACTTTTGGGGGTTTTTTAAGTAGGGGGAGTCCCCAAATTCCCCTGAAAAAGCCTTCCCACACCCTGGGGCCCACCGGCCTGTGCCCCGGTTCCCGGTTCACAACAAAAGGGTTTTTCTATCAAAAATAATAAAGGCCCCTACCAAACCCAAAACAATAGTCCCCCCCTTTTTGCCCCCAATTTTGGGGGCCCCGTACCCTCCCGGCCCTTTGTCAAAACATATATGTATATTTTTTATAGTCCCAGAAAAATTTCCCAAAGTAAATTGTTTTTCCAAAACCCCGGAAAAAACCTGAATTTTTCTGAAAAATAAAAAAGATCTTGTCCCAAAATTTAACCCAGAGATTTCCCTCCCCACTCAAAAATTTAAACCTAGAGACGTAAAGGGTTTTCCCCACTATATTTCAGAAACCCCTTTCCGGGGAAAAGGGGGTTGTGACAAAAAACAGTGAAAAATCCGAACTCCCCGGGAAGTCAAAAGCAAAACAAAAGTTCAAACGTGGCCGGCCCTGGATCCAAGTTGTCAAAGGGCAGGTTTCCCCCCAAATTTTATTGTGATCCCCCCCCGGGTCCCAGTTTGCCACAACAATCTACAAAACCGGAGCTTAAAAAGGCCAAAACGGTAGTTAAATAAAATATAGATGAAAATAAAACTTACCGGAACCTTTAGAGGAGCGGTCCCCCTTTGATACCCTCCGGCCCTTCAAAACCCCCCTTTGGCCCAGTGTTCGGGCCCTTTGGGGGGGGGGTTCCCGGGGATCCCCCCCGGGCCCAAGGCCCCCCGGGGTGGGGCCCAAAATTTTGGGGGGTTCCGTTTACCAAAAAGGGGGGTTAAACCCTTTTGCCCCGGTTTTTCCAAATAAACGTTTCGGGGGAAACCATGAAATGGCCCGGATGAAATTGAGTCGGGGCCCCCAAGAGTTTTTGGATAAAATTTAAAAATTCCCATGTTCCAAGCAGTTCTCCCAGTACAAATGTTTTTAAAAAACCATATTTGTTTAACTGAAATTTCAAAACAAGCGCGGGGCGCAATAGAGAAGAGAGGAATCGGATTTTTATGTCCATTTTAAAAGGCAGCTTTTTAAGGGTCCCCTTTTATTGGTCCAACTTTTGCCGGGGGAAAAAAGCCTCGGGTTTGGGCTTTCACCCAAAAAACTCAGTAAATTTCCCCATTTAAAAACAAAACCCTTCGGGAAAAGGGAAAGCAATAGTTTGGAGGTCACTCTTGAGGATACAGAAAAAGTGGTCACATCCTGACCCCATCTTCCGTTTCCCTTCTTTAATTCCCTGCATTAAATTCTCCACAAAATTTGGTTTTCTGCTCAAGCTGAAATGCCTTTTTTTAAGGAGAAAAAAGTTTGGGGGTTTTCCTAATTTTTTCATCCCAATCCCAATTTTGATTAAAAACCTTCTACCTTCACACTTAAAAAAGGGAGGAAAAAATTTGCTAAACCCCCTTTTTTCGCAAAAACCCAAACTCCCCAACCCGGGAGTAGGAGTCATTTACCCCCAAAACCTTAAAGTACGACCCACAGCCAGTTTTTCCCTTCAAAAAACTTTTTTGATTTGCCGTTTCCGGGAAATTTTGGGAAAGGGGCAATCCCTTATTTTCCTTGAATTCTCCAAAGGAAAAACCCTTTTTTCCCTTTTGGGTTAATTAAAACGAGTTTGCCTGGTGCACCCTTTCCTTCCCACTGAAATAAACTTGCTGATTCTGCCCGGGAGGTTTCTTTTGTCCTTCCCTATCAAATAACCACTTAACTGGTACGGAATTTTAAAAATTTCTTAGCTCCCTTCCAATCTTTTGTGTCCCGACTTTTAACTTTGACGTGCTACCCTAGGGAGTGGGGGTAGGGAGTTGCAAAAGCGCATTGAGGTACCGGGGGCCTTTAAATCTCTTTCTAGACCCGTATTGGAAAAAAAGGAATTTCCCCTTGACCCATCTACCCCGGTCGGCAATGATGCCAGATTATATTTTCTAAATCAGGAAAAATTTAAGCCCCCATATTTTTTGGGCATCATTAATTTCCCTACCCGTACCCGGGACGTTTGCTCTCAAAATAAATTTTTTTGAATGCAGATTACTCTGTTAAAAAAATTTGTGTGTTTTAATGGAAGGGTTAGTCTGCATTGGATAAGGACCTGGGAAACTTTCTTTTTGTAAGAGGGCTCGCCCCCATAGGGGTATCGGAAAATGCATCCCCCGATTTAATTCTGCACAATTCTTTTTAATATAGGGGGAAATTAAAGTCATAAATAGATTGGGTGTTTTTCCTATATTGATTCTAGATATTTTTATTGGTTGGGCTATAGAAACCGGGAGGTGTGTAGCGGTTTTTTTTTTTTTGCGGGGGGGGTGAAAGATCTAAAAGTTCAGTTTTTGTTAAATTGACTTTTAAATTGAGCTTTTTCCGAATTGGGTCAGGATTTAATACAAAAGGGGACCCCCTTTCCCGGCCCGGGCACAAAAAAAAAAGAGCATCTGAAAAAAGCTACTTTTAAAAATTGTTTTCCAATCCCAAAACCCCCAAAATTTTTTTAGATTATTGGCATTGTTAAATAGTTCAATGGCAATATTAAAGAGCAAGGGTGCAATGGGGACCCTGCCCTACCCCCCAGCGAAAAAGGGGGGCAGATAAAAAAACCCGGTGGTATTTTGCTGATGGGTTCTATATAATGATCAAATATACGGTGGAAAATCCTCAAATCCCATTTTGTCATTACTTTCCCCCCTCCAATCCCCCAAATCACATTTTCAAACGCCTTCTCAGAAACGATTGCAATAAGGTGGAACCTGTGTTTTTGGGGGGGGAATTTTGATATAACCATACCGTCAATACCTTTCGGTTTTTTTCATGCGGCTATTTTTTACAAATCGACTTAATGTCAGAAATTTATTTGGGGAGTAAGATACATCTCCCCATTATTTTTGAAATTATTTTTAGATCTACGTTAATGAGGGGAGGGGCCTATATAATAATAATAATAATAATTTAAAATTTATATAGCGCAAATATTCCGCAGCACTTTACAAATTCAAGGGGAAACGTACAGACATTAACATTTAAAAAAACTTCAAAAAAGACACAAGGTGAGAGCTTACAATCTTTCAAGGGTGTAGGGTGAAACATACGGTAAGAAGTGGGTAAAAATTAAAAAGGGCCGCCT
>JAODAL010081598.1:0-11853 GCA_025379985.1 Phyllomedusa bahiana | reverse complement strand
GGAAAACGGGGGGCGTTTGGGTGGGAAGAGACATTTTAATTTGCGTAGGGGTTTGGTTGGCACGAAACCGCTCCAATACCGGCGGACATGGGGGGGAGGAGTTTTCCCAAAAACTATTCCATGGGCGGGAAAAACACCGAATGGGGTCTGGGTTTAGCCACGACACCGTGTGGGAGGAGACCCCGGGAAGATTATCGTTCACGAATTCTGGGAAGTTGTGGGGGGGTTGAAAAAAACCAAAGGGTTTAAAATAGATTTTTAAAGGGTCACCCCGTGTGTTAAAAGCAGTTTTCCCATCTCCCCTTCGAATGCGGATGTTTTTGGGTGGCCCCTCGTGGGTCAAGTTTTGGAGAAAATTCTTGCCCGCGAACCCGGGGGGGCAAAAACAGTTCCGTGTCAGGGGGCAGGGGATACCCGGTTTTTACCGTGATTTTGGGTTAAGACCCCGTTTAGTCGAAACACGGCCCGGAAAGGGAAACCATCTTTTTTTTGCACGAAAAAAAAACCCTGCCCCCGCAGGGGAGGACTTGCTTTATAAACCCCTTCGCGGGTTTTTTTCCTAAATTATAGGTCAAACAGGGCCTGGGTTCTGGTCCCGGAGAGTGGGAAAAAACCCTCCCCCTGGGGATGGCTCCCGGAATTAGTCGATAGGGCAGTCATAGGGGCGATGAGGCGGAAGGATCTGGGCCCGGGCTTTCCCCGAAAAGGCGTCCGATAATCTGGTTTTCCCGTAGGTAATCCTGGAGAGGCTGGAGGGGGTTATAATAATTTTATAAAAATTTTTTATTTATATTCCCCAAATTTTTCCCCCAAAGCCCCCCCTTCCCCAATTTTCCCCCATACCCCCCTTCCCCCCAACATTAAAAATTTTTTTTTTTTTTTTTTTTTTTTTTTTTTTTTTTTTACAAAGGGGGGGGGGGGGGACCAAAGGTATGGGGACCCTGTCGCGGGAGCTTCCCAATCTATTATGGTGTAGGGGTGAGACAAAGGGTTAAAAAAGTGTCAGTTTACTATGGAAACCCCTTTTACAAAAAATTTAAGAGGTGGTTTACATGGGAAATTGGGGACCAGCCACCCTACAGAAACCATCAAATATACAGAAAAGGTGCCGGTGGTGCCCTAGTGTAGGGGAAACAGGGGTGATGCATTTAGGGATTTTGGGTAGGCCGGGCGGAGAAGATGTTTCTCGGGCCCTCTTAAAACGGTGAGGGTTGTGAATGTGCTTGAATGGGCCCGGGGGGTTGCATTTCCTTAGGCCCGGTGCTGCAGGGGGGGGTTTTTTTTGTGGGGGGAATGGGAGGTTGGGATGATTGAGGAATTTTAGTGGGTTACACCCACCCAGAGGGGGAGAGCCCCGGTTTAGGGGGGTGGGCAGAGATGAGGGAGGGATGTAGGGGGAGAAAAACACTGGGAGAGTTTTTGGGGGGTGAGATGGGGGGTTTAGGTTGTATTCGGTACGGGATGGGCAACCGTGCAGTGAGGACACGGGTAGGGGGCATAGTATAGGGGGTGGAGAGAAAGCCCAACCCGGGTGCTGATTCAGAACAAAATTGAGAGGGGGAGGGGGGGCGGGAAGAGGGAGACCGAAAAGGGAAGGAGTTGCATAGTAAAGGGACGGCGGGGTTTTTTAAGAGAAAACAATGGGGGGTTTTGGAGCGGGGGAACGTGAGAAAAGTACGGATTTTGGGGGGTTCGGGTGGGGCAGATGACGGGGCGGGAAAGGGTTTGGTTAAGGGGTGAAGGCGATTGGAATCTATTTTTCCCCAAGAAGGGGGCCGGCTCCCTGGGGTTTATGGTGGTCCCCACACACGGACCGGATGAAGGGTGGGGTTTTGGTTAAAAGAGGGGGGAAAAAACCAAGGGGGGGGCGGTTTTAGTGGGTTTAGTTTCGATGGAGGGGAAAAGGGGAAAGGTGCAAAAGACGGGCGGACAAAACAGTCACGGGGTGTTTTGTTTAGGGCAGGAGTGTTGTTCGGGGGAGGTTTTAAAATTTGGGGTCTTTCAGCATGAGTTTGGTACTGGAACCCAAATCTGCTGTTGGTTTGCCCCACAGGGGGGGATGTGAAAAGTGAAAAAAAAAAAAAAAGGAGGCCCTTAAAACCCTGATCCTGAGGAAACCCCCGACAGCAAGGGGAAAGGGAGAGGAGGTAGAACCCAGCAATGGACACTAAAGGAGGGGGTTCAGAGGGGTAGGAAGAGAAAAAGCGGGGGCGGTGTCCTGGATCCAATGGTGCTGAGCATGGTGAGGAAAAAGGTGGTAAACCACATTTCAAAGGCGGGCGAGAGTTTCCAGGGAAGCAGACCCCGAGTATTTCCCCTGTGTTTGGCAGGGGAGGAGATATTAGGGGACTTTAATAGACCCGTTTCTGTGGGTGCAGGGGGGGGGGAAACCCGGGTTTGTAGAGGACGAAAAGGGTTTTTTGTAGAGGGGTTAGCGGAAAAAGCGGGAGTAGCCCAAAGCTTTCCCAGGAGTTTGGGAGATGAAGGGCAGGTTAAAAAGAGCGCTGGGGTAGTTAGAATCACGGGGGGCCCGGGAAAAGGGTTTGTTAAGAAAAAGGGGTTTTGATGGGTTTTTTTAAAAAGAGGATGGGGAAGATCCCAGTAGAGGAAAAAGGTTTTTTAAAGATTGCGGTTTAAAGGTGAGAGGATGATACGGGAGAGATGGGACTGGACAAGGGGGGGATGGTTTGGGGTTCCACTAAAAGCAGGGGGTTTGGGGCAAAACAAGATGAGAAAAGCTGGACACTTCCTTTTCCCTTTTCTTTTGGGGGGGTAAAGGGGCTGAGAGCAGACTAAAGGATTTCCCGGAGGGGCCGGGCTGGGGTTTCTTGGGGATTGAGAAAAGTTTGTTTTGGGGGGTACTGCTATTTTTTTTTTTTGGAAGAAAGTGGCCAGGTCTTCAGCACAGAGGTCAGTGAGGGGGCCCTGAGGTTTGGGCTGGGAGGGAGTGGAAGTGTCAAACAGGCATTTTGGGTTGTTTTTGAAAATGTGGAGATGGGGGGTGAAATATTTGTTTGGCGCAGTAAAAGGGGGCAGTGTGGTAAGTGCTGAGCTTTTTGAAATTTGTAGTGGAAAAAAATCGGCGGGGTAGTTTTGGACTTTCTCCACGTCTTCAGACACCTTGAAAATCGCGGGGAAAGGGTCTGGGGTGTGTCCCAAGGGGCTTTGGGCCCCTGACTTTGGTGGTGGGGTTTTGGTTGAGGGGGGTGCCAACAGGGTCCAGGGGGGTTGAGGGGGGTTTCATTTTACTTTTTGGGAAACCCGGGGTTCGGGACGGGGAGTCGGAGGAGTTTGGGGAGGCAGTGAGGACTGTATGGTGTCTTGATTTCCGGAGGTTCAGGGAGCGAATGTTTCGGGGGATGGGCGAGGGGCAGGTGTGCCCAGAAAAGGGGTTGAAAATTGGGGTTGAAAAATTTTTTAAAAGGAGTTTAAGGTTGTAAATTCAGAGAGAGCAAAAGGGGAGAATTAGTAAAGGTTTTGAAATTGTGAGGGGAACTGCAAAAAAACCCCAGATCAAGAGCGTGTCCATCCTTGGGGTGGGAAAATCTGTAATTGCAGACCCAAAAGGATGATGTTAGTAAAAAGAAAGGGAGAGGCAAAAAGGGGGACTAGGGTTTTTGGGAGGGGGATGTTAAAAATCCCCCAATGGGAGAGGGGTTTATTTAAAAGTGGAGGGGAAATGTGGGGGAGCCACCCGGAAAAATGATCCAAAAAACTGGGGGGGGGCCCGGGGGGGTCTGTAAAAAATGGCGATTCTGGGGGAAAAAAGGGCCCGAAAGAGTCTGGGGATTTTGGGGGGACCCCCAAAGGAGGGGAAAAAGTGGGGGAGGGTGGGGGGAAGGACCTGGTAAGTGCGTGTGGAGGGAGAAGAAACCCCAACTCTCCCCCCGGGCCTGTTTTCGGGGCCCTGGGGGTGTGGGGGGAAATGTGGGCCCGCCTAGTAAAGGCAGGGGGGAAGCGGGTGTTGATTGTGGAAACCCCATTTTTTTCAGTGAGAGGGGAGGGGGGGTTTTAAGGGTGTTGGGGGGGGGGGGGAACCCCCAAAAGGGTTGGGGGGAACGGGCTGCGGGGTTTTTTTCCAAACAGATGGGGCTTTCCCACAAAAGCCATGAAAAGGGGTGGCAGGAAAAGGACGTACAGCGAATAAAAGCAGATTACCCCCCAGGGTTTCTATGGAGGGAGGAGGGGGGGTAGCTTTTAAAGGGGGGGTGGGCCCGGGGGTTTGGAGGTTGCCCCCTGCGCAAAAAGCAGGGAAAAAAAAGTGACAGCAGGGGGTTTTTGTTTTGTTAGAGCGGTGTTTTTTGGACATTATGGAGGCGGGTTTGGTTTGGGGTTTTTTAAAAAAGGGAAAAACAGTGTGGGGGAAGTATACATGGGTTGGGGGGAGGAGAGAGGGCTGATGTGGATACCCAATTTCAGGGGGCAAACATGGGTTGTGGGGAAAGGGGGGCGAGGGCTAAAAGGTAGATAGAAAAGAGGGAGCATAGGGGAAAAAAGGTGTAGGGTTATAAAAGACCGTTATACATAGCAGGGGATCCTTTAAGCTCCCTTAAGTCACTTCTGTCCCCCATTCGGGGGTATTTTGATGATCTTTGTATTTCTTTAAAAATTTTTACTTCCAAATTGCCCGAAAAATATGCCTCAGAGACCGACGGCCCTCAGAGACCTAAGTATTTTGATTTTTTAAACTGAGCAATGTAGATTTCCTTGTAGCACCCCAATTAACCCAGGGGGGTCGAAAATTTGGGGGGGTTTTAAACAACGGGGCCCACCCAAGGCAGAGACTTAAAGGGGGAAAATTTTCTGTGAAAGAAAATAAAACACGGGGGTTTCTTTTATGGACCTGGTGAGATTTTACACATAACATCCCAGTAAAAATAAAACCCGGGGGGAGTTTAAAAAAAAGGCTGTAAAGGTTTGTTGGGGGTTTAAAGGTCAAAACATAAATCCCAAATTTTAAAAGCACAATATAATCCGGGCGATATTTCAGAGGGATGGTGAGGGTTGTAGTTCACCCCAAAAAACCCCAATTAAAATTGCACAATAAAATACAAGGAGATTTTTAAAGAGGGAGGGTGAGGGTTGTAGTTCACAAAATCCCCAATTAAAATGCACAATATAAAAACCCCGTTATTTCAAAAAGGGGGGGCTGAGGGGGGTAGTTCACACCTTTCCATTCAAATGCACAATATAATCACCCGAAATTTCAGGGGGGAGGCTGGGGGTTGTAGTTCCCAACATCCCCAATTTTAAAAGGCCCCAATAAAATTACGGAAAGATTTTTCAGAGGGATGGCGGGGGGGTTTGTATTTAACCCCACCATCCCCAATTAAATGAACAATAAAAATAAGCAGATTTTTTGAGGGATGGCTGGGGGTTTTGTATTTCAAAACACATCCCGGGTGAAGAGGGGAGAAAACCGGGGTTAAAGTGACAGTGGGGGTCTCGGGAGATGCACTCCACCCTTTTTCGGGCCCTATTTCTGAGGTTTCATGTATTACTTTCAAATATTTATTCCCAAATATGCACGAAAAATATGCCCTCAGAGCCCGACGACCCGGGCGAGGTGCCACCAGAAAGAGTTCCAGCAGTTGGTCCCCAGCGCCGCCTGCGGTCACCCAAATTTAAAGGTTTTGGGGGGGCATGGCGCTGCAGCCACGGGAGCCCCCAACAGGATCCAGAGGAAAGCCCGAGGAATACGTAGGGGGAGTCTTCTCCTTATGCAGGATGCCCCGTGGGGGCCCACCGGCTTGGTTGTACGGATGGCGTCCCCAAAGGGCAGCCCTGTGAGGAGGATATCCCCAAACGCTTCCCCCAGACAACCCAAAGGAAGCTGGTAACGGGTTACAAGGGGGGCGTGTATAAAGTTCCGGCAAAAAACGGAGCCCCCGGAAAGCAGGACCCTGGTTTCAAGACCCGGTGGCCTGTTCCCCCCCGGCATGTCGGCGTGGGAGGAAGAGTTTCCCCTAGGGAGCCCCCCCAAACTTTACCAGGTGCGGGCGTTTCCCGGACTTTGGGGGGCAAAAGCGGCGTCCCCGAAAATGATCCGGACTGGCGCATTTACGACAAAAGCTTTGGGCACGCCGACGGGAAAATTCCTGTTTCAAAAAATTGTGGATTTTGATCCCGGGGGGGTTTCCCTTTCCTCAGAGGGTTTTTAGAGGAAGCAAAAGAGGGGTCTCTGGAAAAACGGGGGCCAGGGTGGCAGCCCGGGGGGGGGGGGGGGTTCGCGCCAGGTGCGATCTTGGCGGGGGTTTTTTGTTTCTCTGGGAAGGGGCCTTTTCAAGGCTTTGTGGCAGGGGGGATTTAACTCGTTTTAAGAAGAGGAGGGGCAAATCCCCTTGCGGAAAGGGGGCGTCCTTGATACGGGCTGGAAAGGCCTTTTTTAAAAGGGGTGGGGCGGGCGGCATAATTCCAGGACAGCTTTGATGCCAGGGTGGGGAAACTGTACAGCGTACTCTGACTGAATTTTCCCCTTTGGCGTGGGTTCAAGATGCCTTTCCCCGCCGAAGAGGCTCGAGTTTGGTTTCCTCAAAGGGACACTGCGGAATTCAGCGGGGGAAGGCCGGCAGATCCCCCATTTTCACCGGATCGTCCCTGTCCCATAGCGGCGTAGCCCAGGCCGGGCCCTTTCCCGGAAAAACCAGGCGGGGCCCAAACGAACGCCCCCTTTGGGGAAACGTTCGGACAAAAATTTGGGGCCCCCAAATAAAACTCGGGGTGCAGGGTTTGCGGGGGGTGGGGGAAACCCCGGCACAGTTTGGGGAAATCCCCGTCAAATTTGGCAGGCAGCGAAAAAAACGGAGTTTGGGGGTCCCAACGGAGCCAGGGGAGCCCCCGGGGGGGGGAAAGGGGCCCCACAGGAGGGGTGGGGGTTGGAGCTGGGCGGGGGGACGGTTGCTGAAACCATGGGGGGGTCAATGCTCCGGGTGTTCCCCCTGCTGGGCCATTTTTTAAGGACTGTGGGGTTTTCCCCACGCGAGAGAGGTCCCCCAAACACTGGGCGCGGTCCCTTTTGGCGGGTTTCCATGGCCCTGGATTTTAAATGAAAGGGTTTTCCGGGGGTAGGAGGGGATCCAGGGGACCACCGCAAGCGGGGTGTAACCCACGCCAGGGGAAGGGAATCAAAGTAGTTCCCGGTATTCACCAGACCCCGCCGCAAAAAAGGGGATGGCCCTTCTGTGGCGGGAGTCAAACCCCAGGTCGTCCCCCCGGCCGGTGATTGCTTGCGGTGGCGCCAAAGTTTTGGTGGGGGCCAAAATCGTCAGGCGGGCCTTTTGTGGGGGTCAGGCGGGGAGGTCAGGGCAGGCAGCAGAGATATTTTTTCGTAGAGGGAAAAGCAAGGGTACGGTAAGGGTTTGATCAGGAAAAGATTTTTGGAACGCTTTCTCTATAGGCAAGGCCCAAAAAGATCCGGGCAGGGAGGGGGCGGGAAGCGCCCAGGTAAATTTTGAGGCAGTGCCCGGCAATTCCCCAAATTACGGCGCACTCCCCCTTTTAAATTTCTCCCCTAAAAGCCGGCGCGCGCGCGCCTTAGATCACGGGGACGCGCGCGGGGGACAGGAGGAGACTGGGGGGAGAAAAGGGGCCCCGGCCGGGAAATTTAATTTCAACCCGGGGACGAGTCCCGCCCGCCGCCCGACACCCGGGGGGCCCGGGCCCACCCGTCCCGGGGCCCGGGGAAAGGGGTTGGGGGGCGGCGCCGCAGGAGGGGTTCGGGGGCCCCGGAAACGAAACGGTTTATACGGGCCTCAATTAGAAATAAAATTCACTATTTTTTTTTTTTAAAAAAAAAATTTGAGGGGGGAAATTTTTTTTTATTATCTTTTGTGCTTATTGTTTATTGTTTCCATAAAAAAGCTATTTAACTCCCTGTTTTGCAAAAAAAGATATACAATTCTTTACACAATATTTTTATTGCAATAGAATAAAAAGGGTACATACAGATGTAGAAATTTTGTTAACAGATGGAACATGGGAACCAATTTGTTTTTAAACCCTATCCCAGTAATTTTAGTTAGGGCTGTTTCACAAAGCTTGTTCTTCAAAACCCGGTTTTTGCCCTCTCACTTTTTTGGTTTTGGCTGGGGTTTTAGTTCTTTCCAGTGTTTGTATTTTTGGTCTGCTATTCCTACCCAAACCATTTTTACAGTGACATGATTGGGGGTGGTTTGAAAAATTGCATTTGCACAAGGCTATAGAGTTTCCTTTTTGGTTAAACCTTGTCATTAACTTAGATAATCAAGCTCCTGGAGAAAACTCTCAAAAGGGAATGACCTCATCATGGTCGGACAGGGCAGCCGGAGAGATGAGGGCAGAGAGAGATGGCCCTTAACCAAAAGAAACTTGTGTACACAAGCATTAGATAAAATCTCATGTATCTCCTGAACAAAGCAGTATCAGAACAACAATGTATTTGGTAAATGTTTTTTTTTTCCCTGTGTTTTACTTTTTTTAAAAACAATTTCACTGGGGGAAAATCCCCCTTTGGGGAAACCATCTTTGAAAATGCTTTCATATCTCCCTGAGATATTCCAAAGCAGAAAGAGCTGAGCAGATTAATATATCATTCTCTGAGTAAACATTCAGTAGAACTTATATTTTATTCATTAAAATACCTGCCTATTGTGGGTTACGGGTTCTTTTACTTTCTTATTTGTGATTTAAATTTTTTTCAAATGAATGCCGGGGCCTCCTTTACGGGGGGAAATTTTCCTTTAGGGGCCCCGGGGGAAAATGGGGGGCCCGGGCCAAAAGGGCAGGCCCCTTTTTTTAATTTTATAGGCCAAACCTGGGCATTGAGCGCCGATCTAAACACAGGCCCCGGGGCCCCTTTCCCCCGGCCCACCCGGGCGATTTGGGTTGGCCTCTGCGGGAAAGGGGGGCCCACCTCCCTGGGAGGGGCCCGCACTCCCCCGGCCCACAGCTGGCCCACCTCCTAAAAAAAGGTTGTTTTTTTTTACAGTTCCTGTGTCTGTACCCGGGACCCGGCCCCCCTTTCCTCCTCTGTCGGGTGGGGGGATGCAAAAAAAAAACCGGAACCCGTGATTTTCCGCCCACGGGCAGGGCCTCCCCAATTTAAAGTGTTCCGCATCCTGCTGCTTACAGTACACCCGCACGCTATAGGAAAGGGGCCCCTGCCCGGGGTTTACAGGCGGGAAAATTTAAGTACAAAACAGCATGCCCCTGTGAAACCCGGGTGCAGCTGAAACCCGGGTCCGGGGGACCCCCCCCAGTATTTCCCTTTTTGCCCCTTTCCCCCTCTACCCCTTTTAAATTGCAGGGGGGGGGGCCCTCCTTCCACAGCCCTGCCCCACATTGAGTGGGCCCCCTCCCCCACCCCCTTGAAACCAAAAATGGGGGGGGGCCCTTTTCCCCCCAAAAAAAGGGGCCCCTGCACCAAATGTGGGGGCCCTCCTCCCCCAGCCCTGCACCACATCGGGGGGGGGGGGGGCCCTCCCCCCAAAAACCCTGCACCAAATAGGGGGGGCCCCCCCCCCCCACCCCTTGCCCCAAATTGTGAGGGGGCCCTCCCCCCACCCCTGCATTATCATCGGGGGGGCCCTCCTCCCCCCCCCCAGCCCCCAATGTGGGGGGGCCCCCCCTCCCCCAGCCCTGAAAATTTTAAACTGAGGGGCCCTCCCCCCCCCACCCCCCCTGCCCCCAAATTTGGGGCCCCTCCCCCCCCTTTACCCTTTGCAAAAAAATTTGGGGGGGGCCCCTCTTCCCCCACCCCGCACCACATTGAGGAGGCCCCCCTCCCCCACCCTTTCACCACGTGAGGGGTGCCCTCCTCCCCCATCCCTGCATCATCATGTGGGGGGGCTCTCCTCCCCTCAGCCCTGCACCAAATGTGGGGGGCCCTCCTCCCTCCCGCCCTGCACCAAATGTGAGGGGGCCCTCCTCCTCCAGCCCTGCATCAACGTGTGTGTGGGGGGGGGCCTCCTCCCCTCAGCCCTGCACCACACGTGAGGGGGCCCTCCTCCCTCAGCCCTGCTTTAAACCTGGGGGGGGCCCTCCCCCCCATCCCTGCTCATCTTTGTGGGGGGTTTTCTCACCCCCTCACCCCTGCCCAAAATGGGGGGGGCCCCCCCCCAACCCTCCAGCCCTGAAAAAAAAAAAAAAACCCAAATGGGGGGGGCCCTCCTCCCCCATCCCTGCATCATCATGTGGGGGGGGGGGGGCATCCCCCCCTCACCCTTCACCAAATGGGGGGGGCCCCTCCCCCCTCACCCTGCACGACATGGGGGGCCCCCCTTTTCCTCCCCAGCCCTTCATTATCATGTGGGGGGCCCTCCTCCCCCACCCCCTGCATTTTAAAGGGGGGGGCACTCCTCCCCCCAGCCCTGCACACAATGTGGGGGGCCTCCTCCCCCAGCCCTGCATCACATGTGGGGGGCCCTCCTCCCCCCAGACCTGCACCTCATGTATGCTTCCCTGCAGCCATGTGTCCCTGCCCCCCATCCGCAGTCATATGTCCCTGCCTCTGCCCCACAGTCATGTAAGAAGGCCCCATAGCCATGTGTCCCTCCCTCCAGCTGTGTGATATGGCTATCTACCCACACATGCCTCTGGCTGCCCGGCTCCCCACGCCCCTGGCTACCCACCTCCCTGGCTACCCGGCTACCAGCTGGCTACCTCACTGGCTACCTGAATACCTGCTACCCACCTACTTGGCTACCTACCCTTCTACCTACGGGAGATACCCTTACCTGCCCATTTACCCGGCTCCCTACCTACAGGGGCCCACTACCTTCCTACCTTTGGGGGGACTATATAATAACTACTAGGGCCCCAAGGGGAGTAATTATTCCCAATTTGGGGCCCTATGGATGGGGAATTTATTCATAAAGGGCGGGGACCGGTAGGAAGATGATAAAAAAAGTGAGGAGTCTCAGGTGTTTGTGTTGTGAATTCTGCAGGGATGGGTCGTGACAAGTCATCATAGCGGTCTGGAGCGGACGCAGAAGAAAAGGAACCGTGAACGGCTCATCAGACAAGACGTCAAAAAGTGAGCACTAATGTAACTGCGCTGTGTGTACTTGTAACTACCACTATATGGTCACTGTGTGCCAGTAATATTGGTCTTATTGTAATGAATTTTATTCAGTGACAGTATTATTATTATTATTATTAACATTTATTTTAAAGCGCCATTTTATTTTCCCTGGCGCTGTACATTTGAGGGGGGGCACATACATGATATGTCAAATGGGGTACAATAATGACAATGGAAAGACGTATAACTGGTACAGAGGGAGAGAGGGGCCCCGCCCGCGGGAAGCTTACAATTACAAGGAGGAGGGAAGAGCAGGAGGAGGGGCAGGGGCAAGTTTGTGGGGTAGTACAGTGGCAGCAGGGTTATTGTAGGTTATAGGCAATCCTGAAGAAATGGGTTTTCAGGTTGCTTTTGAAGCTGGTGAGAGTGGCAGAGAGTCTGATGTGTTGGGGCAGTGCATTCCAGAGTGTAGGGGAAGCCGAGAGAAGTCTTGGAGACGGTTATGTGGGGAGCTGTTTAAAAGGAGAAAAGAGAAGAAGGTCTGTGAGGAGCGGAGATTGCGTGAAGGGAGATATCTGGAGATTTGGGCAGAGATGTATGGAGGGAGAGGCTATGGAGAGCCTTGTAGGTATGGTTACAACTTGAATGAATTCGCTGAGCTATTGGTAGCAGTGAAGGGATTGACAGAGGGGGAGGCAGAGGAGTAGCGGAAGAGAGAGGTGGATAAGCGGACAGCAGAGTTGAGAATGGTTTGAAGGGGAGCAAGAGTGCTAGATGGGAAGCCACAGAGAAGGATGTTGCAGTAGTTAAAAGGGGGGGGTGACAAGGCATGGACGACATTTTTGTGGGGGTCC
>JAODAL010081597.1:0-11853 GCA_025379985.1 Phyllomedusa bahiana | reverse complement strand
ATGCTAAATTTAACCTTAATTACGCAATGATCTGAATTTGGGGGTCACCATAAAAACCTTGCTCGATTTCAACTTTGTCGATAAAAATCGCTCAACACTACTGGAGGGAACTGTGCCTTCCTATATACTGGTGGACCTATGCCTATCTATATACTAGGGGGACCTATGCCTACCTATAGACTGGGGGGACCTGTGCCTTCCTATTTACTGGGGGGGACCTATGACTACCTAGAGACTGGGGGACCTATGCCTACCTATAGACTGGGGAGCCCTATTCCTACCTACAACATTGAAGGGAACCTATGTCTACCTACTTACTGGGGAATTTGCCTATATATCTACCTCTCTATTTTAAGGGGACCTATGTAGACCTACATCCATACTGTTGGGGGGGGGAGTGGGTTTATATACCTCCTTACCTACTGGCGGCGTATATAGCTATAAAGGAATGATGGGTGACTCCTCATCCCTCAGAGCAGGTACCTGGCTTTTTTTATCATGGGAAAGCAGGTTGCTGTGGAGGATGGAGCATAACCATGATTTCCTATATTAGGTAGGTAGGCTTATAACCTCCCCACTCCTCAGGTAGCTATACAGGTGCTGGAAATTGAGGATTCTATAATGTTTGTGTGGTAAATTCTGCAGAGACATGTGGTTACTGGGAGAAGTCATAATGGCGGTCTGGACTGGATGGAGAAAAGAAGGGAAAGTGAACAACTCCCACCAGAGGAAACGTCTCCTGTGAGTCACTTTATGTAAATGCACTGTGATTACTTATATGTCTGCAGAGCCTACATACAACTAGTATCTACCACTATCTGGTCATTGTGTGGTGGTGATATATGTCTGC
Organism: Phyllomedusa bahiana; assembly: GCA_025379985.1. Lineage (NCBI taxonomy): Eukaryota > Metazoa > Chordata > Amphibia > Anura > Hylidae > Phyllomedusa > Phyllomedusa bahiana. The sequence goes on along the minus strand of JAODAL010081597.1, from coordinate 11,003 downwards.
AGAGCACCTGTTTAGAAGTTGTAGTCACATGTGGTAGTCAGATTTAGTCAGGGTCTGGCACTATTATTTGGTCCTTAAGTAGTAATATTATAGGGTCGTGATATTGTAGGATTTTCTTTAGTAACAATCATACGTCTGGTACATTTGCTCCATGTATAGGTGTGATATTCGGTACCTGTATGAGGTCATATGTAGGTGAGAGTTTTTGAAAAAGTTAATTTGTCAGCGCTGATTCTCATTCTGCACTGCACTGCTGAGGTGGACTACATGGAAAATAAACTGACAGGAACATACAATATTTTGTGTAAAAATCCATGACACAGTTCATGATGTGGCGTAAAAATAGCTGTGTGAACATCGTCCTACTGAGCAACCATAACCCTGGATGTTTTAGGACCCTAGCAACGCCCCTGTGTCACACTATTGTGCACCTTCTTAGCCCAATAAGTACTGTATAGGTTTGGCTTTTCATGTAGCAGCAGTTCATGTAGGCAGCAGGCTACAGTTCCCATCATGCATTGCTGACATCTATATCAGGCTGTTCTCCTCCTGGATGGTCTCCACTAGAAATGGGCGAATTTCTCAAAAATTCAATTCGGTGACTTCATTGAATTTTCCGACAAAATTCGTTTCGGTCCGAATTGCTTTGTGACGAATCGTATTAAAAAACAGCTATTTCCAGGCTGCACAGAGCCTGCAGGGTGCTGTAGAACGTTGTGCCATGCTTAAATATGCAGAGGGAGCTTGGTTTGGTCTTCATACAATGTTGTGTTTTAGTATGACACGCATATGACTGCCGCCGCTCTTAGAATCGCTTCACTATAAAATTCCCTGGGCACTTAAGAGGGCAAAACTGACCAAAAAACTCAAGTGGGAATGTTGCCTCACAAAGTCATGGCAGCGACAGCTGGAAAAAAACAAGCTGAGGGCTCAGGTGGCAACATCAGTGACAGAGCGTGGAGGTGACAGCAGCAGCCACAGCAGCATGAGGTCAGAGAGTGGCACAATGACAGAGTGTGGAGGTGAAAAAAAACAGGAGTAGGCCACAGAGTGGCACAATGACAGAGTGCGGAGGTCACGGCAGCAGCCACAGCAGCAGCATGAGGTCAGACAGTGGCACAATGACAGAGTGTGGAGGTGGCACAAACAGGAGTAGGCCACAGAGTAGCACAATGACAGAGTGTGGAGGTTACGGCAGCAGCCACAGCAGCAGCATGAGGTCAGACAGTGGCACAATGACATTCTGGAGGTGGCAAAAACAGGAGTAGGCCACAGAGTGGCACAATGACAGAGTATGGAGGTCACGGCAGCAGCAACCACAGCAGCAGCATGAGGTCAGAAAGTGGCACAATGACAGAGCATGGAGGTCACGGCATCAACAGCAGCAGCAGCATGAGGTCAGAGAGTGTCACAATGACAGAGTGTGGAGGTGGCACAAACAGGAGTAGGCCACAGAGTGGCACAATGACAGAATGTGGAGGTCACGGCAGCAGCCACAGCAGCAGCATGAGGTCAGAAAGTGGCACAATGACAGAGTGGGGAGGGCATGGCAGCATCCACAGCAGCAGCATGAGGTCAGGCAGTGGCACAATGACATTCTGGAGGTGGCAAAACAGTAGTAGGCCACAGAGTGGCACAATGACTGGTAGTTTGAACCCAGACTCATTTCTCACAGTTTGGGTGAGGCGTCATGGCTGATGTAGTCTGACGTGTGTGGAAATCCTGGCCGATCCACGCCTGATTCATCTTGACAAAGGTCAGTCGTTCCACATTTCCCGTGGACAAGCGGGTTCTCCTTGGGGTAAAGATGGCCCCCGCCGCACTGAACACCCGCTCTGATGCCACACTACTGGCCGGGCAGGACAGCTTCTCCACTGCAAACTCGGCAAGTTGTGGCCATACATCCAGTTTGGCTGCCCAGTAGTCCAGCGGACTTTCTAACTGGGGTGGCAAAGTGCATCTGGCCCAAAGAGATGTTTGGAAAAAGAGAAAACAACCCCCTTTGCAAAAGGGTGGTGGAGCCTTAAATGGCTGAAAATGGCATGGGGGAAACGGTGCTGCTGCTGCGGGCCCCCCTGGATGGCCCAAACCACTTCCTGGGGCCATGTTTCCCCCAGGGCCACCTTTAATGCTAGTCAAAATAAAAAATATTGACCCCAAAATTTGGAATTTTTTCTATTTTTTTTATCAAATTTTTTTAAATTTAAAGCCTTGATGGTACAAAGTGGCATCTTTTTCTGTTTTTTTGACTCAGGGTTTTTGTTTTTTGAGCCCAAAAGGTACAACCTTTTTTACACTTCTGTTGCCCTGAATACACAAAAAATTTTTTTTTTTTTTCCATTTGCCCTTATTTTCGGGGATTCCTGTGTGTTTTTGACTTACCCTTTTTTAAATTGTGTTTGTGTATTACTTTAAACCTTGGATTTGGGCCCAACCCCTTGGGAAAGTAGGATAGACAAAAAAACATGGGAATTTTTTCAAGTTTAAAAAAATTTAAAGGTCGTGTCCGTTTTTTTTGTTTTAGTCGGAAATATATATCTTTAAACATAAAGCCTTAAAAACCGGAAACCCCCCCAAACCTGTGGTAGAAAAGGCCCTACACACGGTTTTTGCCCCCCTGCGAGTTTTCTTTTTCCTACGCCATTTTTTCCCCGGGTTTTCTCAGGGTTTGGGAAGCAAAATAGGATCGTTGACGAAAGGGGCAGGTAAGTTAAAAAGCATTTAAAAACCCTTTGAAAAAATAACTTTTTTCCTTACAAACTGTACAAAACTGTCCCCCTCTTTTCTGGAAAATTTTTTTGTTATCATTTTATCATACTTGATTTATTATTGTAAAATAAAGCTGTGTTACCATTTTTGTTTGGGCCTTCTTAAACTGTCCCAAAACCCTTTGTTTTAAAATTTTTGGGTAAAAAAAAAAATTTTAAAACTTGGAAAAAACAAAAATTGGCGCTGTGAACAGGATACAGAAGTTTTTGTACCAGTCAATTCGGGGACGTCCATTTAAACCCAAAAAATTTAGTGAGAAATTTTTTAAAAAATTATGCCCCTGTTTTTTAAGGGAAACGTGTTTTCTAGTGAATGTGTTGAGTTTTCAGGGGGGGGAAAGCGAGCCCCTTGCTGTGTTTTGGGCCCAAACCCAAAGTGGTCACAAACCCTGAAAGCAGAAAGAAGGACAAGGAACGCTCGAGTTTTGAAAGTTACCAGTTTTTGAAACCCCAAAGGTAATTCTGCCTGTTTTCAGCTCAACAAAGGATAGAGAAAGGGGTTTTGGGGGGGACACCAGGACAATGTTAGCAAAGGTAAAAATAGTTGTTTCGTGTTTATTGTTTTTTATTAATTTCCAGAGCGCTGTATATTTGGGTTGTATATATAACAAGGGTCAAAAAAAGTAAAAAAGGTTTGGACAAGTTAATAACTAACAACTGGTCCAAAAGGGTGAGAGCCCCAAAATTTTTTCTGGGGTGGGTAGTAGAAACGGGGATTATACAGGTTATGGCCCCAAAACCAGATTTTTTTTAAAGGTTTTTTTTTGAGGCAAGTGAAGGTGGAGGAGAGTCGGGAGGTGTTGGAGCATTGAGGCCCAGAGGTGGGGGAAGACAAGAGCAGAAAAGGAAGGGCCCCGGGTGGGAAGCGTAGTTTGCCAAAGAGGAGGGGCAGAGAAAAGGTGAGGGTTTAAAGGGTGTTGTAGGTTTGCAGGAATCTGAAAGAAGAAACCGAACCTCTGCCATGTTTGCGGAAGGAAAAGGGTGGGGGGTAAGTTGAAGTCCCCCCCCGTAGACGCGGGTGGGGGAAATTTTTTTGAAGTCCCCCCCCCCCGTAGACAGCGGGGGGGGGGTTAAGTTAAAGCCCCCCCCCCATAGAGAGGTGCAGCGGGGAAAGGGTTGGTTTTTCAAAAGGGTGTCACCCCGGGGGTTTTGTTGGCCCAAGGAAGAACATCAGAATCATTTGTATAAAAATTTTTGAAATCTATTGTAAATTTATAATTTGCAGGTGCGGGGGCCCATTATTTTGAGAACGTTTTTTTTAAAATTTTGCAGGGATATGTAATTTTAGGGGAAAAAAGCAGGAAGGTTTACTTTTGTTGCTTTTTTTTAAGGGAACGGAATATAGAAAAATTTACGGTTTTAAAATGTAATGACTTGCATTGTTTTTAAATTTTAGGTTTTTTTAAAATTATATATTTGATTTAAAATAAAACTAGATGATGGTAAAGGGTGATTTCCGGTTTATGGGAGAAAAAATTTTTGGGAAGAAGTCTTTAAAAATTTGGGGTTAAACTAGATGACAGAAAAAAAAATCCACGGGGAATTTACGAGCTCTTTATTGTGTGCACATTTTATTTTCGACCATTTTTCCCGGGGTTTTTTGTTTTTTAATGCTATAGCCAGTTCCATTTTCCCCCACCAGGCACAGGGAAAGCCTTCAATAAATACCTTTTTTTTTCCCTGCCCCCAAATGCTGCTGGGGGATGGGATTAAATTGTCTTTTTTTTAATTTGCAGGAGTAAAGAAAAAAACTAGTAAACGGAGGGGGAAACTCATGAAAGACCTCAGTGCATTTACTTGTTAAACAAAAACCCCCAGGTTTATAAAGATATATATTTTTTTTTAAAGATAAAATTTTTTTTGGGGGTTTTTTTTTTTGGTTTACTACCCCCCAAATTTCCCTTTTTTGTAAAGGTTTTTTGTTCAACCCCAAAATTAAAAAAAAGGGTGCGCAGTCCCTGATTTTGAAGTTTTTTTTTGTTTTAATTTTTTTTTTTTCCTTTTGTTTGGGGCCCAGCTGATGAAGAGTTAATTTTTTCTTTTTGAAACGAGAGTGTGGGAAATTTCATGAATTGGGTCCTTGTCCTTGTTTTTGTTTTTAATGTTTTGTATGTCTGTAAAAACCCTATTCATGAATCCCTTTTTCATTGTTTGCAATGGGGGGAATAAGACCACACAACAGTTTTTTCTAAAAAAAAGCAGTGAAATTTTAAAACAATTTCTGTGACTAACCCGGCAAAATGAACCCGGGTTTATGATCAAGAGTTTTTAAAATTTTTTGGGTTTAAGTTTAATTTTTTTCTATTAAAAACCTTTTTGAGCCATTGGAAAAAGCAACACATTTTAAAAGGGGTAAGAGGGTTTATATGTTTTAAAATGACATAAAAAAATTGAAGGGTTTTTTTTTCAGGAAAAGGGTTTGAAGAAAGCGAACTGAGAAGGGCAGGGTTTGGCCCCAAAGGGAGAAAATTTTTTAAAGGTGAAAGAAAATCATGGGAAATTTTTTGAATTTTTTAAAATTTTTTTTTATATATATTTTAAATAATATATATATTGGCATCCACCCAAAAAAAGAAAATACTGGGTTTGAAAGGGTTTTAAAGGGTAGGAGAATGTTAAAAATTAAAGTTTTCGCCGCTAAAAAAGGGAAGAAAAAGGGTGATTGATTTGTTTTGGGTTTTTTTGTTTTTTATGTGATTTTAATTTCCAAAAGCCCAAAATAAGGGGGGTTTTTAAAAGGAATCTTATTTACAAAGTGGTTTGTTTGGGCATGTGATGGGGAAGTTTTTTTATTTCTGAAGTACATTTTTGCTGTGTCCCAAAACTTTAAAGGCCCTTTCGGGCAGTGTTTTTTTTTTTAATTTTTTTTAATTTTAAATTTTGGACAAATTTTTCACTTTCAAGGGGGGTTTTTTAAGATCAAACTGAGGGGAGCAATTCTACTGCTCTTTTGTGAAATGGGAAAATGTGATTTAGATTAAACAGGTTGGGCCCTGTCTAAACCCCACCCCCGCAAAAGGCCCCACTTAAAAAAAGGACAAATTTTTTACCGGGAAGAATTCAAGATTTTTTCAAAGGTTTTAAAACTTTAGTTTGCCAAGGGTCCCGGAGCCCCCAAGACCGAGAAAGAGGGAATTTCAAAGGGGCCAGGGGTATGCCCCAAAACAACAAAAGGTTTTCGCAAAGCGGGGCTGATGCATTGACCACCATTCCGCACAAGTCGCCATGCTGCGCCGTGTTGACCCCCCATGTCGGGGCCGGGTTGACCGCCACCGTTTTTTTCCGCCCCAAATTTTTGACCGCCATTGTTGCCCAGTGTTTTTTCGCCTTGGGCTGCACCAAAACACTGATTTACCGACCGCCCCGTTTGCCCCCGGGTTTGGGTACAGGGCCTTTCCGGCACTGGTGTCCCGAACCCACTTCCCAAATCCCTATCACCAAAATGGGACAGTTTTAAGAAAAATTTAAGAAGAGGAGAACGACTTCTACGACTAAAAAAAGATTTTTAAACCCAAAAAATTTTTTTTAAATTTTTTTTTTTTATTTTTGTTTTAGCCTATAGCCTTTCCCCAAAGCTGGGTTTTTTGCACTTAGCAACAATGAATAGTTTTTTAGGGTATCTAAAATTTGACTTTAAAAAAGCCCGGAAATGGATTTTTAAAGCTAGTCAAAAAAAGTGACTATTGAAACCAAATTATGTGAAAATTTTTTCTATTTTATACAAAATTTTTTGTAATTAGCCTTGATGGTTAAAAAATGTGCATCTTTGCCCGTTTTAAATTTAAATTTGAAGTCTTGCTTCTTGTTGGGCCAAAGGTACAAGCCTATTTACACTTCTGTTGACTGAATACACAAAAAGTTTTTCCTTTCATTTGTCTTTTGTTCAGATTTCTGGGGTGTTTTGACTTATCCTTTGAAATGTGTTTGTGTAAGGTAAAATTTTACCCCTGGAGTTGGCCAAATCCAGAAAAATAGGATAGCAAATAAAAACATGGGGGATTTTTCAAGCTGACAAAAACATTAGGGGCGGGGTCCGCCCTTTTGTTTTTGTCGGGTTATAAAATCTCTTTCATCAGCCTTTAAAAAACCCTGAAACCGCCTACCGTGGGGTTTAACGTCTAAAAAACCCGTTTTTGCCTCCCTGCGAGTTTTTTCTTTCCTACGCCTTCTTTCCCCTTTTCTCATGGTTGAAGCAAATAGGATCGATGACCCACTTTTGGGGAGGTGAAGTTATTTAAACAATTAAAAAAACCCTTTTTAAATAAAATATTTTTTCTTTACAAACTGTACATTTCTTTCTCCCCCCTTTTCCCGGAATCATTTTTTGTTTTTCATTTTATCATTAAATTGATTTATTAATTTTAACAATAAAACTTTTTTAGCATTTTTTGATTGGGGCCCCTTTTATAAAGCTGTACCCGAAACCCGATAAAACTTGGTAAAAAAATAATTAAAAAAACTTGGGAAAAAAAAAATTGGCGCTGTGAACAGGATTTCAGCAGAAGGGTTTTCCCGCAAATTTTTGAGACGTTCAGTAATCCAGAAAATTGAGAAAAATTTTGTAAAATATGTCTGTGTTTTTAAAGGAAAAAAAATTGCTAGTGAATGTGTTAATTCAGGGGTGGGAGCGAGGGTCCTTTCTGTTGTTGGCCAAAAGGGGGTCACAAAGCTGTTTAAACAAAAAAGGGCAAGGAAAGGGTGCCCGAGTTTTTGAAAAAATATCAGTTTGTTGAACAAAGGTAATTTTGCCCGGTTTTTCAGCTCAGACAAAGGAAGAGCAGAGGTTTGTGGACCCCAGGACAATGTTTGCAAATTTTTAAAAATTTGTTGCTTCGGGTTTTTTTTTATTATTAGATTTCCAGATTTCTATTTTTTTGGGTTTATATTAAAATCAACCCCGGGCCCCTTTTTTTGGTAAAACCGGGCCAAAAGGGTCTTAAAACTTAATTTCTAATCAGGGCCCAAAAACATGGCGGGAACTCAGTGCATTTAGGCATGTAACATGGGGTTTAAGACAAACTCCTGCAGTTCAAACCAGCATCAGTATGGGGGAAAAAAAGGTTTATTTGAGTGCCCTTTTAACGTGGGATTTGGGGGGTTTTTTTTTGTGCCAGAAGGGCTGGTTTTGGAGAAAATTTCAGAAACTGCTAAACCCCCTGGTTTTTCCAACCTGAAAAACCCCCTTCTCTAGGTTTACAGAAAATTGGGCCCCAAAAAAAAAAAAACATCCATGAGGGGGAAAAGCCCATGGGGCAAAAAGCCTTTTTTAAAGCCAGAGGTAAAAAGGAGAAGGGGCAGACGGGTTTCGATCTGATAGAAAGGCAACTTTGACTCAATAGCCACCCTTTAAAAACCAAAGTGGGCAGAAAGAAACTCTGAACCACAGAAATGGGCAAAATTTTGAGGGCAAGGATGGGCTACATCAGCAAAGACCAACCGGTGCCACTCCTTTAAAGCTAAAAAACAGAAACTGGGGGCCCCCAAATTTTTTGGCCCAAGCTCATCAAATTTGGGCCCTTTAGAAGGGGGAAAAACGTTCCCTTGGCCCCTGAAGATCCTCGATTTCTGTGCGACATTGGGTGGTGGGGGGTCAAATTTGGCGTCAAACAACATGAAAGAAATTGACCCAAATTTTTCCTTGTATCAACATTTCAGGCTGTGGGGGTGGTGTCTTTGGTTTTGGGGAATATTTTCTTGCCCCTTTTGGGGGCCCCCTTTGGGGTTCCCCAAATTTAACATCGTTGCAACACCTTTTTAAAATCAAACCAAACAAAAAATTTAGGAAAGTTTTTTAAAGGGCAAAAGGGGGGCCCCAACCCTTTTTAAACGGGACATAGTGTACCTTATCTTGCCGGGTGGGGTGAATTTTTCTCTTACATCACCTTTAAAACCGGGAAACCGCCTACCTTTTGGAGAAAACTTCAAACACCCCGTGTTCCCTTCCCTGCGATTTTTCCCCTTTTCCTACGCCATTTTTTTCCCGGTTTCTCAGGTTAAAAGCAAAAATTTTAAAACGATTACCCCACTCGGGCGGGTGAATTTTAAATAAGCACTTAAAAACCCTTTTTAAAAATAACTATTCTTCTCTTAAAAAACTGAACATACTGTCTTTCCCCCTTTCTTGGGAAACATTTAACTAACAATTTTTTCATACTTGAAATTTAAAAAATTTTAACAATAAACGTTTAAACTCATTAAAAATTGGGGCCCTTTTATAAAGCTTTCCCAACCCGATAAAACTTTTGGGAAAAAAAATAATTAAAAAAAACTTGGCAAAAAACCACCGGGTGGTGACGCTGCAATTTTTGACCCCGGGGCCCGGGGGCCAAATTAACTGGCCCAACCGGGTTTTTTTTTTTTTTTCTGCCCCCAGATTCAAAATTTTACCCATAAAGCGGCTCCTCCGTTTTCCCTTTCAAAGAACGCCACACCGCCGTGTAGCTGATTTTTAAAACCCCCAACGGGTCCGCACTGATGACTACTACCGCCGAGGGCCCCCGGTGACCCCCCCGTGCCCACTTTTTTGGGTTTTGCAAAAGGGGTTTTTTTTACCCCCGGGCCCTTGTCCCTGACCTCACACTGTGCTACCTCTGACCAAGGCCCACACAAAACCCCCTTGCTGGTGCGCCGCTGCCTGACCCCAAGCCGGGGCCCCCTTTTCATTTACGATGAAAGAAGCCCTTTTTTCTTTACCCTTTTTCCCCAAAGGTTTCCCCCCACAACAACATCCATTTGTGGTTTTTTTTGTTTAACGGGGTGTCCTCATCACCGGGGCTTGGGAATTCAAGGCGACCCCACACAACATCTATCTTTTGCTGCCTACTGCAAAAAGCAGGGGATATTGGTCCCATTCTTCGCTCCAAGTACTGCTGACTGCCCCTCCTCACCTTTTTCCCCGCTGTATAGTGGCACTGAGCCCAGACCACATAGTAGATCTCTGGCAGGGAACCGGATGGGACAGAGGCGGGTTGAGGACAGGTGAGGGCCACTGACCCTGCTCCCGGGCCATGCCAACTAAGGGGTTGTGTCTGACGTTCCCACCGACTCTTGGCTGGGGTTGTCAGATTGTCATCTGGGAGGAAGTGGATGACCTAGTAAACCAATCAAGAACCATTGGGTTGCTGAACAACACACGGCCCCTAGATGACAGCGGCAGTTGTGGCCTCACCGATGACCCCTGCTGCACGTCCCCATTGCTGTGCTGCGACCTGGGCCTGCTCCAGGAATGTTTTGTGCCCTGCCACTCCAGGTAAGGAGCCTGCCACCTCTCTGTCTGACATACTGTTTGTTCTAAAATGTACAGACACTGTTTGATGAAGAAAATCTGTATTGATAAATACACACCCTGTATTTGACTCCAAATGAACCCACTAACAAGCTTGGGTAACCCTTGGATATAAATTGCGCTCCACAAATGGGCAGGAAAAATTACTTGTAGTGCCGTTTTAAAAACACTGGTATTTTACTGAATATAAAAGCACAAACACTTTAAAGGGTTTTGCCACCAAATTTAAGTTTACGTTTTGGAACCTCCAAAATGGGTATTTAAACACAATTTCTAAATTATGTGATTACAAAAAGTAAGCCTGTGAAACTACAGGGGATTTCTCAATCCCCCTTAGTTACCTAAAAGCTTCCCCTAGAACAAACGACCCAGGAGCTTGACGGCCGAGCTTGCGTGAAACAACTTCTTATCTATGACAGGAAAATGAATGACTTTTAAAGGCATCGGGTAACCATGCAGTCTAGCTGTGTCTTGCTGTATTGAAATAGACTCTTGTACGTATTAGACCCCTCCCTTGGATTCCTCATTTCCCCACTTTACCCCCTCCCTCTCTCCCCTGCAGCTGCATGACTCAGCGTGATTTGTATATATCCTGCTCCCATGCTGATAAGAGGTAGGTAACTGGCGTCTTGGCAAATCCCATTTAATTAACCTTCAGATATGAATTATGCTACAGGAAAAAATTCTTCTTAGGCGGTGAAAAAGAAGATTTCTTTTACTAAGTACAACTGCAGAAAAAAACTTGGTTTAACCCTTGATGTAAATTGCGCAAAAGAATATGCTCCGAAATTACCAGCTTTGTAGCGTGTTAAAAAGGCGTGTATTTTGGTAAAAAAACAAAAAACTTGAATTAACCTTTTGGGTTTTTGATTATCACAGGCAAAATTCTTCTTTGGGGGGGGTTAAAAAACGTTTCTTTTTTGGGGCCCCAAAGAAACAACGCTTAAAAT